>JAJJWW010019007.1:0-288879 GCA_023531295.1 Papaver armeniacum
TGGCTTCAATTGTCTGGCACATAGTAGACGATAAGGTCATGGTGGCTCCAAATCCATTATGCATCAGCTGAGCAGGAGGAAAGTAAGGCAAGATTATCTTGATCTGGTGGTTGTGGTGGTGGTCTCATAGTTATCGACATTTCTCCCCGTTGAAAGTGAGAATGAGCACCAATTGGCGGTTGATCTGGTGGTGGTGAAGTGGTGGTCTCAAAGCTAACGACACCATTTCCCGTTCAAATTTTGAAGGAGCAGCACCAATTGGCGGCTGCATCTCACAACATGATTCTATTTGATTTGGGCCCTCCATCTGATAAGGGCCCACTCTATCGTAGAACTCTATCCAGTCCTAGGGTATGGACCAAGTATACTAGGAAGCTGATGAGGGCTAGATTAAGAAAAACGACGGTGAGACTGAAGTGGTGGCGGTGGTGGAACCCTGGTAGTGGTTGGACCTCTATCTCTCTGCATATTTGAAAGTAATTATAAAGGTTTATAAAAGACTCTGGGTTTGTAGGTGCCGCCGAGATGGTGCATAAAGTGAAAATTCAGGTGGTGGTGGTACAACCCGTAGACTTGTAGCAGTCTTTCTTTGCGATCACCAGATTTGACGACTTAGAAATGCATTGTGCACCGAAAGTGCGCACTAAGAAGCACTTCGAGTATAATATCATATCAATCGTTTCTTTCGTATCGTTAGATTTCGGCTTCTCTCTCTACTCTAAGAAACACACACTCTTTCTTGGGGAATGTGTATTTGATGGTGCGACGTCCTTGTTATCTGAGCAAATGCTGCTACTTCCCGAGGGAGGGCGTGATATTTATTTTACGAGAAAAAGCAATTGTGTATTAGTTCGGGAGGGGGTAGGGTCCGTAGGCGTAGGGATGTATGTCTCTATCTATGTCCAATTTCACATACCACGGCACATAACTTGAACTCTTTTTGGTTTTGTATACTTTTGTTTTTGCTTAAAACAAAACTCACCGTAAAGACTAATAAAGAGAGGAAAACAAGAGAGGAAAACAGAAAATTAATCCTTCCATAAAGTGTGCTGGTAAAGTAATGGTATGGTTAAGCCGTTCACCATTTAGCAACAAAGTCAGAGAGACTATTAGTCTTCAGTAGTGGAAGAGAAAACACATTGTGATCAACTGTTATCAGACACTCTGTGCATAACAATATTTCACAAACAAGGGTCTTCTTAACTTGTATACCCATATACATGTTAAGGAATCATTAATAACTTATACTTTGTCTTGGAGTTTGATAAATTTTATTGGAATTGTTGTTGTCTTGAAATATGTTTTACATGTTTTTTTTATAAAATATCAATTCCATTTATACCCTATTCACTAAATAATATATACAAAATTGGTCAAAAAGACCAAAATCAACAATTCCTGGGTGAAAAAGACACTTAGGTTTTGATACCGTTTAAATAGCCAAAAATTAAAAAGATATTGTTTAAATGGACAAAAATTTAAAAATGCAGGATGTAACCAGTTTCATCCTGTCCATTTTCAAATATTTTTTTCTTATTTTTATTTTACAGTGATGCATCCAGTTTCATCCTTACTATTTTTTTAAGTATAAGCCAGGATGAATCCAGTTTCATCCTTGCTATTTTTTTTTGGCTATTTCACCCGTATTTTTTTTTTACTCGTCCATTTGAACCGTGTTTTAAATTTTTTTGGACAAATGACCCATTTTCTCAATAATATAATATTAACATCAATTACCACTTCCATGGCTTTTAATTTCGGTGCCCAAGTGATATGGGCTTATCAAATATTTTGTGTGGGTAGCAAAATTGAATTTTTATGTTTATCTAAAAGAATTAGCCAGAAAAGCCGGCCCAGCTTCCGCATGATGGGAAAAAAAAAAAAAAAAAACAACAACTAATGAAATGTAATTTCTGATTTGTAATTTAAATGAGAAATGTATCTTTTTCAAAATAAATTATTTTACTAATGAAAAGAAAATCCGTGAAGGAAACAGAGAATTTCAAACGACAAGATATCTAAGAGAAATATAGAAAAGGCAAGCCACACGATTAAAACAATCGTGAGAAATCTATTAATCGTTTGAACTGAAAGATCTACTTTGAACAGAATATTCAATTCTGTTAATGACCATCTGATCTGTTATAACTAGTGGGACCAAGTATGTGAGTTCATTAATAGATGTGAAGGGTATTTACATAAGTTTCTCTTCATATATTAATTTATGTATTCAAGTTGTTTGTTATTAATTCTTATCTTGGAATTTGAGAATAGTTGTAAAAACGAGATAAAAATGGGCTATTAATGACTCCTTAACATATATACGGGATTATTTGTACCAACTAGTTACGCCCCTCCGTTTCTAGAAAAATGTTATATTCACTTTTTTATTTTACATTCAATTTGGTTTTTAGGCTAAAATGAAAAAGTGAAAGCATTTATTTTCAGAAACCGAGGTAGTGCCAATTAACCATATGACATATACTTAGAGGGCCAAAAGCCAAAACCCGTAGGAAATTTGGTGCCTTGATGGCTTTATGGAATTAAAAGTGGATTTTGATGCCATATGACATATACTTAGAGGGCCAACAGCCAAAACCCGTAGGAAATTTGGTGCCTTGATGGCTTTATGGAATTAAAAGTGGATTTTGATGCATGGTCACCTCTCCGCGCATGATGACTATGACTAGAATGTGGTCCTACGAAAACCAAATGCATGCAAACGAACAATAACTGATGAGCATTTTGATCATAAGAACGGTGATATGATCAAAATTATTGGATACCACTATATAGCTCCACTTTCCTTTACTAGTATGTCCTCCTACCGTCAACAACTGTCTCATTTATGATATCACATTCATAATTAAGCAATGGAAGTGGACTAGTCTGGATTCTAGAACTCACAAAAATCTCAGATTTAGAGTGGTTTTGGTTGGTGTAAGCACAAAGGCACACATCTCATGCACATTTGGTAAATTAATCGGACCAAATTTGTATTAGGAACTGGGCATATGAGTATGATAGGCTTAATTATGTGCTAAAAACTAACTGTGACTCAAAATTCTAAAGTACGTACTCCACCGCTACTTGCTAAACATCTTCCCCGCTACTCCACCGCCGGTGACCTGACTCTGATTCTGATCTCATTTCATTTGCCAAGTAGAAACCACATGGAATCTCCTGCCCAGTGCCCACTTTTTGCTCTTTTTACATCCTTGCCAACCTGCCATGTATACGTATGCATCTAAACACTATATTTGGAGTGTGACTGTGAAGTGTGAACCCATTTAGGGCGGTCCCAATTCAAATGTCATGGTCCAATGTCTCTGTGACATGTTAATGGGTGGTGTAGGAATCCGGTAGATAGACATCATTAATTTTCTTGACTAGACTGTGTGATGTATATATAACCATACTTGCATTCAGTCCCTCACTTAAGTAACTAGCTAACAGCAAATATTATTTTGCTCTGCTTCTGACACAAGACCTTGAGATTATATGGAGATCAACAAGTATTAATCTCTTTATTCTCTCTAGCTCCCTTGAGATTCTTAATCATCATTCTGATTCTTGTTTTCTTTGATTTTTATATTACCAGGCTCAAATCAGCCTTTGTTGATGGTCTGATGGATAAATATGGGAAACTATATGTGATCTGGTTCATTCTTGAAGCCATTCGTCGCTACAAAGGAGAGTACTGGTGATTCGAAAAATGATGGGACGATGGCTAAAGTCTTCATGTTCATCGTGAATTTCCTGGTATCAGCCTTTGGACTCCTGGTTTCACTTGGTTGTTATTATTATGCTTCTGCAGAAATGCGCACGGACGGGATATCGAAAGTGGCAAAGATCATACTTCAGATCGTAGCTATGGGCGTTCTGGTTGGTGCAGCCCTTTACTGTGTATGCTTAATACTTCTATTTGTTTATTTGGGTCGACTGATCATGGGGTAGCATATAAGTTATGAACTAGTAGTAGTACGTAGTTCTTCAATATTATGTAATGGAGTTTGATGATTTCCAAGAGTGATTTGAGGAGCTTGTTCGTTCTTGAAGGCCGGTGAAAATGAAACTAATCACCTAGCAGTATATGTTTTTTATTTGATCTAATTACTACCTAATGAATGAAGATATGAATTTAAGTATGGTCTGATGCTTCCTTGTTCATTCATTAGTTTTGAAACTATACTGCACATATGGTTTGGCTTATTTTCCAAATAGGAAACAAATTCATTATCAAGTGCTGTTCTCAGAACTCTACATATGTCGAAGTTGGTGGGTGCATGTGCATGCGTGGTTGGCATTTAATTACTAGAAATCATGGACGAAAAATATGTCTTGCTAGTATTTTTGTGGATTAGAATACTTACCAAGAGCCTGGTCAGTGGTCAGCTCCGCCCACAGTTACTTGACACTTAATCCAGTAAATGCCCTATAGTGTAGACCACCTTGCTATTAATTTATTTTATTTTTTTGGAAAAGATTAAATTCATTGAATGAAATAAGTGCTGAGTTAGCACCAAAAGTAACATTAATGGAGCATCCGCCAATACAAGAAGATCATAAAACAAGCAAAGGAGAGCACAGAAGCTGCAAAAATCCTTGCCTGCTTACATCTTAATTGGAACTAGTAATTACCGTTTAAAAGCCCCCAGTCATGCATAAAATCCAGAAACTTAAAATGTTTAAAGGAATCATGAACCCTTGCCCAACTAAACAAACAAGCCTTCACTAGAAGAATAACGCGCTCTTCAGTTTTTTCTTTGTTGCGAAAAATTCTATCGTTCCTCTCCTCCCAGATTTGCTCTCATATCGCGAAAGTCAAGCAAAACTTAAGAAATTCAGCTGGTTCAGTATTGAGTTTCGACTGCCAAGACACAAGGAAATCCATACATGAATCTGGCGGTCGCCAGTGTAACTCCAACAGGTCTAACAAATGATCCCACACCTTCTTTGCAAATGCACAATGAATAAAGATGTGTGATATTGATCCTTGTTCTTGATCATACAAATGGCAGTTGACGCTTGTAAAAGACATACCTCATCGACATAAACGATCAATAGTTGGTAAACCATTCATTGCCGCTGCCCAAACTAGGAATGAAACTTTTGGTGGGATGGCTGCATTCCAAACATATTTCGACGGCATTCTTCTTTGTATGGCTTCAGCTTGTCCATGTTGTTGTTGTTGCTTGTCGATCATTTCGTAACATGAAGAGACTGAAAAATGTCCATTTGTCCCTGCAATCCATGACCTTGTATCCTCTTCTCTTCCAAAATTACCAGGGTCCCCAATTGTTTCAATGAAAGCAGCAACCTCACTTATATTTTCTTCTCAAAAACTCGTTTTAAAACCCAAATCCCATGACGGGTTTTGTGACCCATTGTTGTTCACCATTTTGCGTATCACTCTTCCTTTCTTGCTTGACTTCCTCCAGATTTTAGGAAAAAGATCCTTCAAGGGTTGCGTTGTTTTCCAACTATTATCCCAAAAGCGAATATTCTTACCATTCGAAGCTATTAATGACCGTGTACCTGAACACGTCTGTTTGAGCTTCCCATGGGTGAGCTTACTAGAAACTGGTGCCAGAACAGAACTTGATAATGGAGAGGGCTTCGTACTGAGACTTGCTAGTTTATATGCCCATACTTCCTCAGAGATATTCTTATACAAATTTCCACTCTTTTGGGATCTCTAAGTTATCAACAAATCCAAATCCTTCTGTTTGGCACATAGTGGGCAACGAGTTCGTTGTGGCTTTAATAGTCTGGCACATAGTAGACGATGAGGTCATCGTGGCTTCAACAGTTTTCCCAACAGGCTGGACAAACTCAAGGGATTCAACCGTCTCAGCATTGTGCACTCAGTGTGTAATCTTTCTTTGGCATCTTCATGTTTCGGCTTCTCTCTATACATCCCGGGAGATGTGTATTTGGTGGTGCGACGTCCTTGTTATCTGAGCAAATGCTGCTACTTCCCGAGGGAGGGCGTGATATTTATTTTACGAGAACACGCAATTGTTTATGGGTTAGGTTGGGGGTAGGGCCCGTAGGCGTAGGGATGTATGTCCAGTTCACCGTAAATTTACAGTAATAAAAACTAGTAGTAATAAACAGAGGAGAACATAAAATTAATCTTTCCATAAAGTGTGCGGTATGATTAAGCCGTTCACCGTTTAGCAACAAAGTCAGAGGGACTATTATTATTCTTGAGCAGTGGAGGAGAAAACACATCTATAGCAACAAACTATATTATTCTATAGCAACAAACTTATCAGATATTCGAGTGCATAGAAATACAGTGAATGAGAAACAAAAGCCATAATTATTTGTAACTGTACGAACTAGTTACGCCTCCTAATTACTAATTAACCGTATGGCATATACTTAGAGGGCCGAAAGCCAAAACCATTGAAATTTGGTGCCTTGATGGCTTTATGGATTCAAAAGTGGGTTTTGATGCATGAAATGGTCACCTCTCCGCCCATGATGACTATGACAGAATGTGGTCCCTTACAAAAACCAAATGCATGCAAACAAAAAATAGCTGATTTTGATCACCTCCTCAATTTCATATTATGAATACCCCTATATCCTCCTACTGTTAGCAACTGTTCCGTTTATGATTTCCACATCTCATGCACATTTGGTAAATCAATCAGACCTTGTATTAGTATGATAGGCTAATTATGTGCTAAGTACTAACTGAGACTCAAAACCTCTCAAGTACGTGCTCCACCGCTACTTGCTAAACACCTTGCTAGTTAGCTACAAATAGAAAGAAATAGGGTCTGCCCGGTGCCCACTTTTTTACATCCCTGCGGACCCTGCGTCCCTGCCTGCCGCATCTAAACACCATTTGGGGTTACTGTAGGTCCCATTTTAAATATCATCGTCCAATACTGTTGCGACACGTTAATGGGTGGTGTAGGAATCCCGGTAGATAGCCATCATTAATACCACGGTTTTCTTGATTAGACTGTATGATTGTATATATAACCATGCTTGCATTGAGTCCCTCCCTTAACTAGTTAGCAGCAAAGATTATTTTGTTCTGACGACAAAAGCTTGAGATTATGGAGATCAACGAGTAAGTATATTAATCTCTTTCATCTCTCTACCTCCTTTGAGATTCTAGGTTATTACAAGCTAATCATCAACTTCCTTTGATATTTTGTTTTTCTTATCTTGTTTATTTCCAGACTCAAATCAGCCTTGTTAAATGATATGGTGGATAACTTTGGGAAAATAATATATGCGATCTGGATCATTCTTCTATCCTTTCGTCGCTACAACAGAAACAAGGATAATGATGAGTGGATGGTTGATGTCTGCCTGGATTCCGCGGTAGCAGTATTTTGGATCCTAATTTCACTTGCTTCTTATTATTATGCTTTTGCAGAAATGCAAACCATGTTACCGAAAGTGGCAAAGATTCAGAGCTTAGCTATATGCGGTAAGGTTGGTGCAGACCTTTGTTGTGTATACATAATACTTGTGTTTGTGGATTTGGGTCTACTGATCATGGGAAGTTTGAACAATTCTTAGTCTACTTGATATGGGGTAGTATATAAGTTATGAACTAGTAGTAGTAGTAGTTGTCAATATTATGTAATGGAGTTTGATAATTTCCAAGAGTGATTTGAGGAGCTGGTTCGTTCTTGAAGGCCGGTGAAAATGAAACTAATCACCTAGCTAAGTATTTGTTTTTAATTTGATCTATTTACCACCTAATGAATGAAGATATGAATTTAAGTATGGTCTGATGCTTCCTTGTTCATTCATTCTATATAATTATGTATGTGCTTTTTCTTTCTAACGCAATTATATGAGGACTTAAAATTGTATGATCAGAGGTTTCCCAGTTCAGGGAGTCTTAAAGATGATGAGGACATGCATTAAGTTCATTAGAGAGCAGCTGGGTAGGTGGATGTCACTGCTAAAATAAATTAGCTAGCTTCCCTACTATGGTTTGGCTTATTTTCCAAATAGGAAACAAATTCAATTTTAAGTGTGCGACTTTATGTACCAGCTGCTGTACTCAGCACTCTATATATGTCGAAGTTGGTGGGTGTCTATTGCATGCCTGGTTGGCATCTACTAGAAATCATGGACGAAAAATGTCTTGCTAGTATTTTTGTGGATTTGAATCAAGTAGTGAACATGGGATCTTGTGGCTCCTGCCAATGATGTCGTGGTACATTTTAGTTTTCTATTATAAAATATACTACCTCCGTTTTAGGAAAAGTGATATAGGCAAAAATGAAAAAGTGAAAGTATCACTTTTCCAGAAACGGAGGGAGTATCTCTTAAAATCTGGGATAGAATTGAGAATTGAGTTTTGAAGAGATTACAAGTAAAATTATGCCTCTTGGGAGAACATTATATCTTGATATATGCATGTTGAGGTGTAAGCTTTCCATTATTGCAGTAGGGACGTGAAGTCATAGCATAGACAGTTGCAGACATGAATACCATGGTATTCTTCGCTTTGCTATACCATGGTGCTGCTATTCTCAAGCTTGTGAGTGACCCTACCTGAATACTCAATGATGTTAAGCAACAAAACTTGCTAGACCGGTGCTGGTGTTTCTCATTGGAGCTAGCGCGCACTTGTAACTAGCAAAACCATGATCACGAGTTCGATTGAGTAGACCACGGACCACCAGCACCTGAACAAATTGGTTGGAGCTTCCCATGGTTGAGCTTACTAGAAACTGGTGCCACAACAGAACTTGATAATGGAGAGAGCTTCGTACCGAGACTTCTTGCTAGTTGATAGGTTCCGCAATAGAACTTTCTTAATCACAATCCTTCCGGCCCGGCCGGGCACTTTATTTTGTCGAAAGTCTTTTGGTTTTCTTTTGATTAAGGTTTTAGGCACGAGTCCTGGCTTTATTCATTACCAGTTTGTCTAATAGCAGATTTGACAACTTAGAAATGCGTTGTGGGCACTCGAGTGCCTAATAAGATCAAATCACAGGCACTTTAAGCACACTCTTTCTCGGGAAATATGTATTTGATGGTGCGACGTCCTTGTTATGTAAGCAGAAAATTCATTTTGAGCAAAGGTCTCTATCTATGTCCATGTCTTGTCCAATTCCACATACCATGCTAAATTACGTGAATTCTTTTTGATTTTGTCTACTTTTGTTTTTGGTTAAAGGAAACTTACCGTAAATGTTGTGGCAAATGGCTCTTCCAAGCACAATCAATCAAGAAAATGAAATAGAAATGAAATCAAAAGTAAATCAAGCACACACAACACAAGGAATTATAGTGGTTCGATCAAGATGATCTACATCCACTTTGGAAGACAACGATAACGATTTCACTATGTATCCAACAAGATTACAAGGTATTGAATCAACCCCTCTCAAGAACCCTAGCCCCCTTTTTGGTGCCTCACTCTCTCTTGTTCTAATACATGAGTTTCTCTTACCAACAAAAGAGAATAACTTTCTCTTTTGTCTCCTGATGCCTTTAGGGTTGTAAAGCTAAATGGGCAAACGGGTCAGGCATTGGGACAAGCCCAACTGAATACAAACCGTATTCAAGGCACAACTCCAACAAATCTCCACCTTGACTTGAATACCATAACCAATCATCATCATCGTCTTCGCTCATCCCCCTCAAGGGCTCTCAACACCTGTTGACACCAACTAAGTCCAAGCAGTGCTTGAACTTGATATTCGGAACTGGCTTCGTCAACATATCTGCAGGGTTATCTGCTTTGTAGGAACCTTTAGCATCGCTATCTTCCCTTCCTCAACCGCATCCTTGATAAAATGATACTCCGACATCGATGTGCTTTGTTCTCTCATGATACATATGGTTCTTGGACAAGTGAATGGCACCGTGGATCGTGTCCGCAGAGCAGTTGCACTCTCTTGCTTGAAACCCCGGATCACCAACCAAACCCATCAACCATATACCTTCCTTCATCGTTTCATGCCAAGCTGCCATGTACTCTTCTGCCTCGGTTGTAGACAATGCAACCGTGCTTTGCAAACCGACCTCCACCCGATAGTACTACCACACAATGTAAAATTATAACTTTTATCGTCAATGACCTTCTTCTATCAAGATCACCCGCATAATCGGAATCAACATAACCCACAACATTTGTTGAATCACCATAATGTTTATCAAACACTAAACCAACATCATGTCTCGCCCTTAGATACCTCAAAATCCACTTTACGACTTGCCGGTGAGCCTTCCTGGATTTCCCATGTATCTACTTACCACACTCACAAACTTGTGCGATATCCAGGCCTTGTACAAACCATAGCATACATGATGCTACCAACTGCACTTGCATATGGAACTCGAGACATGTAATCCGCCTCATCTCAGTTTGAGGTGATTGCCTTCTAGAGAGTCTAAAATGGGCTGCCAAAGGAGTACTTTTTGGTTTTGCATCTTTCATACCAAACCGCTCCAACACCTTCTCGATGTAAGCCTTACGGGACAAATACAACTTGCCTTCCGCTTCGGTTTCTATGAATCTCCATGCCCAATATCTTCTTTCTCGCACCCAAATCCTTCATCTCAAACTCACTACTCAATCGCACTTTCAACTTTTGTATCTACGACATGTCTTTGCAAGCAATCAACATATCATCAACATACAAAAGCAAATACACAAATGAACCATCTTGGAGTTTTACGTAATATACACAACTATCATACTTACTCCTATCATAGCCATTTGCCAACATAAACGTGTCAAGACGTTTATACCATGCGCTTCGAGATTGCTTCAAACCATACAAAGATTTCTTCAACAAACATACATGGTCTTCTTTGCCAGGGGAACTTCAAACCCTTTTGGTTGTTGCATATAAATACGCTCTTCCAAATCACCATGAAGGAAAGTGTCTTAACATCTAGTTGTTCCAATTCTAGATCTTTCAAAGCAACTATAGCAAGCAAAGTTCTAATAGAACTATGTTTAACAACAGGAGAAAATACCTCATTGTAGTCAATGCCTTCTCTTTGTGTAAACCCCTTTGCCACAAGCCTTGCCTTGTACCTTGTTCCTTCACCATCTCGAAGTACCTTGTTTCTTCTTGAAAACCCATTTGCTTCCAACAATCTTCCTCGTCCCTTAGGTCTTGCAACTATCTCCCAAGTGCCATTCTTGTCAAGAGACTCAATTTCTTCAATTGCGAAGCTCCCCATTCTCGCCGATTCTTCACCACTGATTGCTTCTTCATAGGTTCTTGGTTCATCCCTATCAATGCTCTCACCCTTGCAAGTGCATACGCAACCAAATCAGATGGCCATATCTTTGAGGTGGTCTGATTTCCCTCCTCGCTCTGTCTCTAACAAGATTGTACTCATGATCTTGTGCTTCACCTTCCCAAGGTTCTTGCACAATATATTGATCATCATCATCGAAACAACGGTCTCATCGTTTCTTTGAACTTGCATCTCAAGTTCCACCAGGTCACCAAGCTCCACCTTATCACTAACACCCTCTTCAAGTCTTCCATCTAGTTGTTCATTCTTTGTCTTCAACATCGATTGCTCATCAAATTTCACATCTCTCTTGATAAGAAACTTGTTTGATCTCTCTTAGGACACCATAACCTGTAGCCTTTCACACCCTTTTGCATACCCAAGAAATATACACTTCTTTGCTCTAGGCTCTAGCTTCCCTCATTCACATGAGCATAGGCTGGACATCCAAAATCTTCAAGTCTTCATAGTTAGCATGTGAACCTGTCCAAACTTCATTTGGAGTCTTACACTCAATATTGATCGATAGAGATCTGTTCACTAAATAAGCTGATGTGTTTTGCTTCGCCCAAAACTCGCTTTGGTAACCCGGCATTGGAGAGCATACATCTTGCCTTCTCCATAATAGTTCTGTTCATCCTTTGCCAACACCATTTTGTTGTGGTGTTTTTCTCGATCATGCGGTGTCTCACAATCCCTTCCTCCTTGCAGAATTCATTGAACTCACCCCCACAAAATTCCAAGCCATTGTCTGTCCTCAAGCACTTGATTTGTCTTCCGGTTTGCTTCTCAACCATTGTCTTCCATTGCTTGAACTTGACAAAAGTTTCATCTTTGTGTTTAAGTATGAATACCCATACTTTTCTTGAGAAATCATCAATGAATGTCAACATATATCTACCACCACCATGCGACTCAACTCGAGAAGGACCCCAAAGATCGAGTGAATATAATCCAAAATACCCTTGGTGTTATGAATAGTCAGTACTAAACTTAACTCTACATTGTTTCCCAAATACACAATGTTCACAGAAATCAAGCTTACCTGTTTTATGACCACAAAGCAATCCCTGCTTACTCAAAACAGCCAACCCCCTCTCGCTCATATGCCCTAACCGCATATGCCACAACTTGGTAGTATCATCTTCAGAAATTGAAGAACATACAGCTGCATCACCTGTCACAGTAGTACCTTGCAGCGTATAAAGACCATTAATCCTCTTGCCCTTCATAATTGTAAGACTTCCCCTTGAAACACGAATAACTCCACCTTCACCTTGATACTTGCAGCCATTTGAATCAAGTCTACCCAAAGAAATCAGATTTCTTCTCAAGTCCGGAACATGCCTAACCTTAGTTAAAGTCCTCACCATACCGTCATACATCTTAATTTGAATTGTACCTACACCCACCACTTTACAAGTGACATTGTTACCCATAAGAACTTTACCACCTTCTCTAGCTTGATAAGTAGTAAACCACTCCCTATGAGGACACATGTGAAATGTACACCCCGAATCAAGAATCCACCCATTCTCCGAGCTTTCGGTATAAACCGTGAGAACCGTTCCATCATCACTTTCTACTTCAACATTTGCCGCGGTGCCTTGGTTTGTATTCTTCTCAACGTTCTTCCTTTTTGGACAATCCTTCTTGAAATGCCCTTGTTCCTTACAATGAAAGCAATAGAATTTACCGGATTTAGATTTAGACCTTGACTTTGATCTACTCCTATCAAATCCACCCTTTTGGTTTCCTCTTCCTCTTACAAACAACCCATCTCCCGAATTATCTTTACCATCAATACCCGTCTTCTTTAACTCCTTAGAGTTCAAAGCCGCTTTAACGTCTTCCATGGAAATTGTGGTTTTTCCATACATTACGGTATCAACAAAATTATCATAAGATGGTGGTAAGGAACAAAGCAAACCCAATGCTTGGTCTTCATCTTCAATTTTGACATCAATATTTGCCAAATCCAAGAGAATTTTATTATAATCATCAATATGATCTATAATAGACATTCCTTCATGCATTCTAAGAGTATGTAATTTCTTCTTAAGATATAAACGATTAGTTACGGATTTAGTCATATACCTCTTCTCCAATTTGTTCCATAGCCCATCCGGCGTCGTTTCCGTCGCAACTTCTCTCAAGACCTCATTGCTCAAACACAACAAAATTGTTCCATGAGCTTTCTCCATGAGTTCTTCCTTTGCTTCATCCGTCAATGTTGTTGCTAGAGCCGTTTTCCCCTTCAAAGTTTTCACCAAACCTTGTTGCACCAAAACAGCCCTCATCTTTAGCCTCCATAAATTGAAATCATTCCTTCCATCAAATTTCTCAATCTCATACTTTGCCGCCATCCTAGATCGCTCCCACCCGGGGCTCTAATACCAATTTGTTGTGGCAAATGGCTCTTCCAAGCACAATCAATCAAGAAAATGAAATAGAAATGAAATCAAAAGTAAATCAAGCACACACAACACAAGGAATTATAGTGGTTCGATCAAGATGATCTACATCCACTTTGAAGACAACGATAACGATTTCACTATGTATCCAACAAGATTACAAGGTATTGAATCAACCCTCTCAAGAACCCTAGCCCCCTTTTTGGTGCCTCACTCTCTCTTGTTCTAATACATGAGTTTCTCTTACCAACAAAAGAGAATAACTTTCTCTTTTGTCTCCTGATGCCTTTAGGGTTGTAAAGCTAAATGGGCAAACGGGTCAGGCATTGGGACAAGCCCAACTGAATACAAACCGTATTCAAGGCACAACTCCAACAGTAAAGACTACTAATAGAAAGAGGAAAACCGAAAATTAAACATTCCATAAGTGTGCTAATATGATTAAGCCGTTCACCATTTTGCAACAAAGTCGGAGAGACTAGCTATTATTCTTCACTAGTAGAAGAGGAAACACAGTGTGATCTATGTCAACCTCAAAAACTCTAAATCCCACCGGCTGCTATCAGGAACTCGAGTGCACAACGACACGATGAATGATCCACAATTCTTTGTATTAAGCCTCCTAAGTATTAACAATTAACCATACGGAAAATGGGTCATTTGTCCAAAATTTTTTAAAACATGGTTCAAATGGACGAGTAAAAATTATTATGAGTTAAATGTACACAAAATTTTTTTAGCAAGGATGAAACTGGATTCATTCTGGCTTAAACTTAAAAAATAGCGAGAATGAAACTGTATGCATCCTGATGTAAATTAAAAATGAGAAAAAGAATTTGAAAATGGGTAGGATGAAACTGGTTACATCCTGATTATTTTTATATTTTTGTCCATTTAAACAGTATCAAAATCTAAATGTCTTTTTCACCCAGGAATTATTGATTTTGGCCTTTTTAACCAATTTTGTGAAATCTAAATATCTATTTCACCAGAGAATTATTGATGGTATTTTTAACCAATTTTGTGTTAACCATATGGCATATACTTGGAGGCCCAAAACCCCAAATCATTAGACATCTGGTGCCATTATGGCTTTATTTATGGAACCAAAAGTGGGTTTTGATGCATGGTTACTCTCTGCGCATGATGACTATGACTAAATGTGGTCCCTTACAAAAACCAAATGCATGCAAACAAAAAATAGCTGATGAGCTAATTATGATCACCTCCTCAATTTCATATCATGAATACCACTATATGGCTCCACTTTTCTTTATTTTTTACTAGTAAATCCTCCAACTGTTAATAACTGTTCCGTTTGTGATATCACATTCATATTAAGAGATGAAATCGGACTAGTCTAGATTCTAGTATACATAAAAAAGAAATAAAAACTCTGATTTAGAACGGTGTTGGTGTAACACAAAGGCACACATCTCATGCACATTTGGTAAATTAGTCAGACCTTTGTATTAGGGGAACTGGGCATATGACTATGATACGCTTAAATATGAGCAAAGTACTAACTGTGACTCAACGTACTCCACCGTTACTTGCTAAACACCTTGCTAGTTAGCTAAAAATAGAAATGGGTCTGCCGGTGATCCGATCTTGACTCTGTTCTCATTTCATTTTCCAAGTAGAAACCACATCTAAGCTGCCTGCCCGCCATGTATGATGCATACGTATGGAGTGTGAACACTTTTGAGGCCTCCGGTGGGTCCCATTTCAAATGTAATTGTCCAATGTCGCTGTGACGCATTAATTTAAGATTTAATATGGGTGGTGTAGGAATCCAGTAGGTAGACAGTACCTCAATTTTTCTGTATGATGTGTATATAAACCATACTAAACCATACTTGCATCGAGTCCCTCCCTTAACTAGCTAACAGCAAATACTATTTTGTTCCGACGACAAGACCTTGAGATTATGAAGATCGAGAAGTAAGTGTTGATCTCTTTCTTCTCTTGAGATTCTCTTAAGTAATAAGTTTGTACTAGCTAATCATTTCGTTTGATTTTTGTTTTCTTGATTTGTTTATTTCCAGACTCAAATCATCCTTTGTTAATGGTCTGATGGATGAGAGACTGTTTGTGATCTGGATCATTCTTGAAGTCTTTCGTCGCTACAACAGAAAACTTTGCAACGACATAACTGCTGATTCTGAAAATGATGAAAGGAGGATGGCTGAAATCTTCATTTACAGCGTGGATACCCTGGCAGCAGTATTTGGACTCCTAAGTTCACTTTCTTCTTATTATTTTACTTCTGCAGAAATGCGCGCCGGGTTACCGAAAGACAAAGTGGAAAAGATCTTACTTCAGATCTCATATGTGTGCACTATGATTGGTGCAGCCCTTGAGTGTGTATACATAATACATCTGCTTGTGTATTTGGGACTATTGATCATGGGAGTTTCAGTTTGAACAATTAGTAGTTCTTCAATATTATGTAATGTTTTCAATTTAGCAAGTGATTTGAGGAGCTTGTTGGTTCTTGATTGTGAAATCAGACTAATCACCTAGCAATTTATGTTTCTAATTTCATCCCATTAATGCTTGATGAATGAAGATATGAATTTTAAGTATAGTCTGAAATTTAAGCATCTTTCTTAATATTTTTTCTTCTGTCCTTTTCTTTTTAATGAAAATTTTATGAGGATTTAAATTGTATGATCAGAGGTTTCCCAGTTCAGATAGACTCTTACAGATGATCATGAAGTTCATTAGTTTTTAAAATATTGAAGAGCAACTAGCTATGTCAGTGCAGAAATAAATTAGCTTCCTTAAGTGTGCGACTTAATGTACCAGCTGCTGCACTCAGCATTCTATATACGTCGAAGTTGGTGGGTGTGTATGCATGGTCATCTACTAGAAATCGCTGATGGTCCTTACAAAAACCAAATGCATGCAAACAAGCAATAACTGATGAGCATGATCTCCCTTATCTAGCTAACAGCAAATATTATTTTGTTCCGATGACAAGACGTTAGAGATTATGAAGATCAAGTAAGTAATAAACTTTTTCTTCTCTATAGCGGCCTTGAGATCATTCTTTTAAGTAGTAGTTTCTACTAGCTAATCATCATCTCGTTTGATTCTTGTTTTCTTGATTTGTTTATTTCCAGACTCAAACCAGCCTTAGTTAATGGTATGGTGGATAACTTTGGGAAACTATATGTGATCTGGATCACTCTTGTAGCAGTATTTCGACACTCGCTTCTTATTATCATGCTTCCTCGGAAATGCGCACGACCAGGTTACTGAAAGTGGAAAAGATCGTACTTCAGATCGCAGCTGTGTGCAGTAAGGTTGGTGCAACCCTTAATTGTCTAAAAATAATACTTCTGTTTGTGTATTTGGGTCTATTGAGTATTGATCATGGGAATAATTTGAACAATTCTTCACTACTTGATATGGGGTAGTATATACACAAGTTATGAACTAGTAGTAGTATTTCTTGATATGGGGTAGTATAATTTGAACAATATTTATATATACGTGTCCGCGTCCTAGTATTTCTCCGAAACAGAACTTAGACCACTGCTGTTGTTTCTCATTGGAGCTAGCGCATATAGGTAACTAGCAAAACCATGACCACGAGTTCGATTGTGTATACCACCTTGCTGTTAATGACCGTACCCGTACTCGCTAATACAGCGGTTCGTACTGAGACTTGCTAGTCGATAGGTTCCGAACAGAACTTTCTAAATCACAATACTTCCGGCCCGGCCCTTTCGTTTGTCGAAAGTCTTTTGGTTTTCGTACACGTAAAAACACTTGCTCGATTAGGAATCTCTTCTACTATATATAGATAGCTTTGTTTGGGTATTTTTGTTTCCATACAAAATAAAAAAGAACAAGAGTTTAAGAAGAACAGTTTAAGCCTCTGTTGAGAGCGAGACGAGACGACGTAAAATAAACCAGATATTTCTTTCTTCTGATATGAAGAAACCTTTCGACGAAAGATTTTCAGAGGATGAAAGGGAGGAGATGCGTATGGAAAATCAGGCAATACTTGCTCGCTGGTTGAAAAAGGAAGATGAACGAAGATTGTTGGGCAGTCCTACTCAATCCAGTGAAGAAGATAGTTCCGACGACATCACGTTTCGGGCGGGATATATACCGAAGCCGTGGTTTGAAAATGTTCCGTGGGTTGAAATCGGAAAAAGACAACCGTGGTCTGTCACTGGTCCGTTGAAGCAGGAAAAACAACACAGGGTAATAAAGCTAACTGATGTTGTGATCCTTCCCAATGTAGGAGGTGGAGAAACCATTGTTGGTACGCTTGAAGCACATGTAAACGGGTTCATATACACGGCCTCCGGTTTCCGTAAGCATTTTTATTTTGACGATATCAAATATTCCTTCTTCCGGCTTGGGGACAAGAGGATGCCACCTTTGTTACACTTTCACTTGCATCCTCCCTTGAAGAAGGAGACAGAAGTGACAAAAGAAATCGAGTTCCATTTGTTGCAATGCCCTTTTGAACAGAAAAGACAAAGTGGACAGGGAAGACAGAAGAGGTCTGGTCGTGATTCAGATAAGATTGTGGAAGAGAAGCAAAACAGATGGGATAACAAACGTTTAAAGAAGTTTGTCAACAAAGTTCATGCTCGATGGGATTGCCTGCGCATATCACCTCGTCTGTTTGTTGAGGTAAAGACGGAGTACGAGTTTTATGGGGTTATTCGCTCGGAGGCATCAGACGCCGCCTTTGCCCTGACTTTTTATGATCTAATTCTGCTTGTAGAAACACCTTTCATTGTGTTCCCACTAGAGGATGTTGAGATTGTTAATCTGGCACTGCTCAGACCTGGGGAAATTGATATGACAGTCATATTTAAGGACTTTAAGGAGGACAGTGTGCTTGAAATCAGCTCGATTCCCTTAACGGCACTTGCTGCCGTAAAGGACCTCCTTAACTCTGGTGACGCGAAATACTATGTGAACACTAAGCAACTAGACTGGAAGGCCACGGTGAAAAACATAGCAGCTTTCCCGGAGAAATTCATAAGCATGGGTGGATGGGATCAATTTGAACTCGAGGATTGTCGTACTTTGGCCTACTACAACGCTCCGCCGAAGAGAAACTTGGTGGTGATGAAGGAGGGGAAAATGGTAGCGAAGCATGAGTAAGGTTGATTTTAGACAAATAAGTGTAGTGTTTCTTTCGATTGTGCATGCATGCAGGTAGTAACTATAATGCCAATGTCGCAGTAATGAAAATATTCTCCCAATCTGCAGTTTGGGTTTAGTAGATAGTAGTCTGTTATTAATAAACATCACTATTATAAAAAAAGGTGGTGTTTGACTCTGAGATTTGAGAGTCATTAGATGGTCAAGATTTAACGGGGACCCTGATCTGACGGTCTGAATCATCCTGATCGAGCTATGACTTGGACGGCTGGGAATGAATGGTTTTGTTCGGGCCCAAATTCACGAAAGAAACCAGGGCCAAACTTATTAAACTCAAGAGTTTTACCATAAGTAGGGGTGTGCAAAAAGTCCGGAACCGCGGATTTCATCCGTATCCGTCCGCAAAATTGCGGGTGAAACCCAAACCGCAAGATTTATGGGCCGGACACGGGTGGGATTCTCAAATCCGCACGCGGTGCGGTTGCGGTTGCGGTTGTCCTTTGAAAACCGCGGATTACCCGCATCCGCATATTTCAGGAGGCACTCCAAGTTTATTAGAAGCATAACTAAGGCAACATGTGTATGATATTGATGATTCATGGAGTATGAAAAGCTTAAGTATTTCTAAAAATGGAATGCATATAATTAGTTACTAGGAATCCTCTTAAGTGTCCGCCTTGACGAATCTATTTTATACCGAAGAGAACCAATGCGGAATACGCGTTCCCATAAGGTATCTTAGCCATTAGCGAGACTCAAACGAGAAGAAAATACAGCATATGCCAAGCATACAAACTATGGTGACGAGGAGAGCCAATCAACCCAAGGATACACCACACATACTATCCACCACATCCACATATTCAGGAAAAACAAATTCACTGAATAGAGGAAGTTTATTCGTCAAACCGAGAACAGGTGATTGGTTCTGCCCGATTTCATCTCTAAATTGAGTGACTTACGGATAATTGATCTCGGATCTTGGCTCTTCCAACTGCAAAAGCAATTTTTTTTTTTTTTTTTTTTTTTGACTAAAACCGCGGTTAATCCGCATCCGACCCGTACAATCCGCAGATCCGCAGAGGTCAAATCCGCGGGTGATTGGGCCGGTCACGGTTCAATTTTCCAAATCCGCAACTTTGACGGTTTGGTTGCGGGTGACCCTAATCCGCAACCGTCCGCCCGTTGCACACCCCTAACCATAAGCGTTCTCCGGATGGTGTTTTGATGTTGGACGGAGTAGAAATTTCAGTAATGTCACATGAGGGTTGTGGGTGAAGAGTTGGTCGCAGCATGGAGAAAACAATCTCTCTGGCCTCTTTCGCCTCTCTGAATTATGAAGACTGAAGACCTGATTTTCAAAGACGCAGTTGTTCGATTTATTTTCGTTATATGTAGGTGATGCAATCAAGTGCGATTTTGGGGTTTTGTGGATTTATAACTCTTACATCAACATAACTAGGGCTCTCGATTCCTCTTCAAAGAAGCAACAACAACACATACTTCAATGATTTGTCCAGGGTATGCCTTCTCTCTGCCCAATATTATGTATTTGATTGTTTGGGATGTATTCGTCTTGGTGAGAATTGTAGACCTAGGAATCTTTTTTCTAGATTTTATCCTGATTGTTTTTTCGGTTGATGCTCGACTCTTTGGCACTGGAATTTTTTTTCTTGGTTTTGTCCTGATTGTTTTGTCTGAATTTTTGAGCCCTAACATTGGATCCTTTGATTGTTCATTTTGTTCAAATATTTTTACTGAATCCATCCAACGAGTTCAGGAAACCATTTAGTTATACAATAGTTTGGTTTTTCACATAAAATATACTTTTTTTTGTTGGTTCCAAAGGATGGTTAAAGGGTTGGTTTTCATGCTGGTAGAGTCGTTAGTGCACTTGAAACTATGTAATACAGAAGTCATGGTGGACAGTTGTAACTGCTCTTCAAAGCTTCTCATATTCTTTGGATTGATGGAGGTCTGTCTCCTTTGGTCAGATTTTTTTTCTCTGCAATGCGGATTTCTGGGTGTTTGCACTAGGAAATAGTACGAAAGCTAAGAACTTTGCACATAGAGGATGGGGTAACGAATCATAAAATGATTTAGAATTACCTTCCAATTACGGTAGTCAAACAGATTACTCAAATTATATCTTTCAAAAAAAAAAAAAAAAGATTACTCAAATTATTAGGTTCTTATGCTGCTAACACCAGATTGTTTGTGAGTGAGTTTTTTTTTTTTTTTCATAGACAGTCACTCTGAAGGAAGCTACTGCTGCGACCTTTTTTTCTGCTTCTTCAAAGAGGTAAACTTTTAACTTCATTTGCATATTAGCTCCTAACTTCCATCCAACAGCTCAAATTCTTTTGTACAAAGTTATTACATATGCAAATTATTATTTGGTTTGTTTGTAAGGTATAATTTGTTAGCATGAAAACTAACTTACTTAAACTAGAAAGTGATTCCAAGTTTGAAATGAATAGTGAGGGAATTAAGCATAAAATGATTGAGAAAAGAGTGTCTAATTAGTCTATCAAGTACGGGAAATAACGGATTAATAACAGGTGGCCACTAGGTGATGGTTACCTATACCTGATTTGAACTAGCCAAATCAAATAGGTTTGATTAATATAAGCAGAAAAAAGGTGGTGACAAGACAGAGACTCCATACACTTTGTCTCATCATTTTCTTTTGCTTTATTTGGATTTACTCTTCCTTGCATTATTTTCTTCTCACTGACCATTTTTGAGTATTCAGGATTCACATGTTGTACTGTTCGTTTTCTCTATACCCGACTATAAGCACCATCACTAACTATAACCATACATGAACAGAACATTCTAAGACGGGAAAGAGCAACCTTCTTATAAAGCATTTGTGTTTTCCCATGAGTGAGCATGAATCAAATTTTATATGGCGTCTTGATGGTTCTTTGTGACCTCCAAGTAATCATGTGTATCTTGCATTTCCTTGACAAGGCTCAAGTTAGGGACCTTTGCGACGGGTATCTGGCCTTGGCATTTTCCCTTTTGATACGTCATCTTAGCTGTTCAATAGCCATTGCTAATTTAGTAGTAGTTGCTAACATTGTGGCTTCTGATTTAAGTTATGTAAGGTGAATGCTTGGGAAAAATAAGGAGATGCAAAAGTCTAGAATAGGACTACTTATGCACCCTCCAAAAAGGAAGAGAATCAATCCCTTTGAGTGTGCGCGATGACCTATTGTTTTTCGTCTTGAATAATTACTTTAAATGGTTAGATTCCAATAGAAGCTACTATGCAAACTTTCCAAGAGAATAATATTCCGGTTCCTGATTAAATCCTTTCATTTAGTTTTAATTCAGGGTTGGGAGAGGCTTAGAGGGAGGATGCACTAATTTAATTCTTATTGAGTTATTTGGTTAATATTATTTCAATTTTGATTTGCCGTTGACCTTGGATAGTTTCCGTTGTAATGTCCAAATGCACATACATATAGGCAATAATTTACTCTACTTCCAAGTTAAGGACATCACTTTAATTTTCCAGATGAACCTCCATAGAATTGGCTCGACCATATCTAATAAGTGTTTGGATTTTTCCGATACCAAACAGTTGAAGTTTTTTACCCATTCATGTTCTGTAACATCGGCTAATTTCGACTTTTTGTGATCTCAATTTTTTCTTCTTTTTCAGGAAACACAATGATATCTCCAGAAGGGAACCAAATCCAACATTATTTGGAGCTAACACCAACCCTGCCGCTAACGCTTGAAGACTGTGTATAGAACATTTCACTTCCACTGCAGCAGAGGTATAAGTATTGACTAATTATGTTCCTCTTTATTTTCTGCTATGCAGTTTCTTCCATGTCCATGATTTAGACAAACCACACTGTTACCATTTGCATTAATGGTTCAATGAGATGGGCCTCTATAAAATCAAATAACACCATAATTAGGTTTTTGGATGGACAATTATCACTTACTGTTATTTCCAAAAAGAATTGGGATTCACCACCCTAAAACATATGAGGCCAAATGCTCACTTCACTTAATTGGCCTTTACTTATTCCTTTTCAAATGCACAAAATCTCCATTTATGTACAAATTCTCCGTAACATACCATGGGATGATTGAAGGAGTATCATTTTATGTACCGTACTTTATACAAATTCTCATATAATCTTCTTCAGGAACCACACCAAGCTGTCATGCTGTCATGGAAGTGGATGCGATATTTCATAACGACTCCAGCTCAGGGATCTTTGGAGAAAGTTTTAGAGATCTCCGTTGGAGGAGACCTACTGGGATTCGATGCTCAGGAATTACTAATATGGTCGACATTGGTAGTCGGTAAGGATGCTACTGCACTCTTATTGAAACAAGATACTATTTTTTTATTATTTTATTAATTTGCTTAGATTCATCCTCTTGGACATTCTCAACTTGATTTTTTAGAGAGATCTATAAAAATAGGATTTTATTATGATTACACTAATCCGTCACACACATGAAGAGTGCAGAGTCATCAGAGATATTTGACTACCCCTATCATACCTATAACTTAATTTCATTCTTGAATAGTTTAAAATACTAAAAAGAAAGAGGAACTATATGTGAGATATGTGAAAAACATCATAACAAACTATCTGAATCCACTAACAAAGTAAATACACACATCAAGATATTACCGTCACTTGGACACCATAAAACAACAATTTTCCAAGAGGATAAAAAGAGTAGGCGAGGAAAATGATTGATAAAAGTGATTCTCTGTAAGTTTGTGATTATGCAACATAGATGATTTCCTGTTATTGGATGTAATTTGCTTACAAGAATACATGCGAATTACTATGGTAATTACTGTAGGGGAACATCACTTACTCACTGCAGGCGGTAAAACCAAATGGATTGTGGGGAAACTTAAATTCATTTTTGTTACCGAAATAAAACAAAAGATTATATTTTCGATTAATATGATGTATCTTTGTTGGATTAAGGTTTCAAGTAAGTGGATTCTGCTCTGTATTTGACTTTAATGACACGAGGGTGTTTTCAAGATTTGATATAAAGTTACCACAATTAGCAGTAGACTCCAGCCTCTAGAATTTGCACCATCTTTGTTAGTAAAATTAAGTTCAATAATCATCATATAACTCACTTAAATATAATTTATTTGATAACTTAGTTACATCAATAACATTATTTTTAAAATTCAGGCATCTAGGAAAACAATAGAGAATAACATTTGTCTTCCAAGGGAGCAACTCAGTAAGGACATCTAACTTAGGCGCTTTCTTTTTAAGCTGTGTTATTACTTAGGCTTTTGAATTTATCGTTTGTGAGTATTTTGGTATCATATAAAAAGTGCAGTGCGCATGTAAGCCCGTAGAGCCATATACTACCAATATAGAGAAGCTACTCTCACTTTTGATGAATTTTTTTAGAACCTTCTTAAGATTTTCTAGAGGTTTTTCTATGAAATTACAAAATAAAATTTTTGAATTAGGAGAAAACTATTGGGAACAACTTTTCACTAATTACATTCTTACAGTCGTTTTGTTTCTTTGAAATTGGGAAGGAACCACAACTCAAACCCAAAACAGAAAAGCACCTCCTAAACTGTGTCCCCTAGCACATGGACACTAATCTAGAGGACCAGAACAAGGATACAAGTCATAAACAGACCTCCTTGGATTATTTGTAATTTTATTTCATGCTCCAATGTCTTTAACAACAACAGTCGTGGAGAATCGCTTCACAAATCTAGCTATTACAGGAAAATGATAAGGATACAGATAGTTGGATTTCCATCCTTTTAATCGCACCTTCCGCCTTTTATTCTTAGCCTTTTAATTCGAATTTGATTTGTTGCCACCTTCCGCCTTTGGCATGCTTAAAGGTATTGTTTCTATGAATTGATGCTTATCGAGTTATTTGTTTAATTTATATTTTCTCATCGGTTATCACTTTACACTACTAACGGGTTACTCCACGTTTCATTTGGGAAGTTGCCAAATATTATGTTTTCAAACAGGGGAAAAAAAGCTGCTTCTCTCAAAGCCTAAGAATTATATCTGAACTTTAAGAGCAGCTCAAAGAATTGGGCAACAATAGGAAGCAAGGTTACTATTGCTAATAAAATCCTCTACTAAAGAAAGTACTGGCACCAAGGTAAGTTGGACGACGTTTATCTTTAACCTCATCTCTACTTTTTTTTTTTCTGATTCTATTGGTGATTGTACAATACCATACTCTCGCATTTCGAGTTTCATATTATGTGTTGTGGGTTTTTCCATAATCTCTATGAACATGCATCATCTTTGTTTTTGTTAATTCATATAACCACTTCACTCAGTGTGCTCTCGCTTGAAGCACAATTGATGTGTTGTTCTACTTCTTCTTTTCTATGAGGATATGCCTTTTTTTTGGTAACTGTGGAGAAAATAATAGTTTAAAAAGTGATGTTTCTTTTAAATTTTTCATGTAGGAATTGTGTCAAGTTCACCACATAGATTTTTTATTTTTTTATTTTGTAATAAGTATGAGTCTTCTTCTCTTCTACCAGTTTGTTGTCCCTCCATCCAGTATAAGTGATTTGATTTTCTGTTACCTCTTGATTTGCTTTTGAATCCAGACTCTAGGACCATTAGATTTGGGCATGCCTTCTTCAAGATACCATGGCCAAGATTTGATGCTTGGGGATGGCATTTGCCTCAATGGTTGAATTAAACAGTTTTGATAATTGTTCTCAATAAACTAATTTAACTTTTAGTTGCTTCAAGTGGTGCGTACATAGGATTTCTTCTACGATATACTGTTTGTTTTCAACTGAGTTCAGCTCTCATGTCCTACACTGTAAATGGGTAAGTCGTAGTTGGTTTACAAGATTTTGGGGTTTTTTTTGCTTGCTTACGTGTTTGTGGATCTTTTGTTATTGTTATTTTTTTTTATCAAATTGGTTTCATCTTAGCTTCGTTTTCTTCTTTTGGTCTGGCTTTTCCTTAGCCATTTTCAATCTCAGCTATCTGATGTGTAATCAACTAAGTTAAGTCAACCTGTCAACCATGATTACAACTCCATCATGGCCTTTCTCTTACAACGGTTACGAGATAACTTTTGGAAAGAGTATGTGGTTCGGAAAGACGACGTACATGAGCAGATAGAATTATATATTGTATGATTCTGTTTGATATCAACTTTTGGTGTTCTGTAAAGCTAAAGATAGTTATGGTTCTGATTGTATGATGAGTAAGATAAGAGTATAATTGCACGAGACATTTAGTTAGATACTGTGTTAATTGATGTGATTGTTATTACGATGATGGCCTTCGCCCCTTCGTAAAAGAGAAGTGTTATTATAATGTGGATTTCCTAGAATAGTCGTTCTGCAAGTTCACATATGATCTTCTCTTCCTAATTTTTTTCAGCAGGATTTGTCAAGACCTCATTGTTTGCAGACCAAAATATACAAGGACAACTACAGAACTACTACCTTCGTCGATTATACTATTATGTTGAAAAAAAAAATATACTGATATTTTTGCATGGTAAGGTTCAAGGGAACAAACCAGACGATGCTTCGTCATCGATGGTGTGGCAGGAAAGACATATCTTTCTGGTGTGCTGATTTCAAGGTTCAGTTTAGAAACCATGCCAAGCAAGTTTGTGGTCTTCAATGTTTTTGATCTTTGAATTTGGGGAACTTAGTGTTTTACATACATGCATGAGAGAAGGCGAAAGAATGCCAATATGGGTTTTCTTTAACTGCATTTTCCCTTCTAGAGTTTATTAATTTTTTTGATTTATATTATTTTTTTGCACATCACCTCCAGATATAAATGATTAAATATTTTGTAATATGGATTCACAAGATGGCTAATGACGGGTACTGCTAATGTTATGGAGGTCCTGAACAAAAACTAGGTATTGTTTTATAAAGTTCAATATTTTCAAAGTGGTAAAAAACAGACGAGAAAAAAACCTAAAATAGATTTTGACAAATCTTACTTGCTAAAATATATAAAAAAAAAATGTTGGGGAGTATTGTATATTAGAATGATCTTCAACCTTTTCTTTTTTCAATGTACTCTATTTTTGTAAGTAATCTTTGGTATTTCATATTCGGCATGACCAATTACTAAATCACTAACAACTAATGTCGCATTGCAGGTTGCCTACCATTGACTTTAAGTGCATGATGACTGTCATTACAGCTTGAGTGTGATTTTACTCACCCATGAGTGTGATTTTATTCCATGTCCCAAATTTTTAACACATAAAAATCCTAAACATATATAACCACAAATACGCCAGATCAAGATGGTATATTGTTTTTCGTATGACATTGTGACGAAAGAAAAATTACTAACATGATACCCATTCACGCCAATATAATTGCTCAATAATTCAATAACAATAACATACAAAAAAAACAAAAAATCAAAATATGCAAAAGTTTACAAATTTTATAATTGCTCAATAATTCAATAACAATAACATCCGAAAAAACAAAAAATCAAAATATGCAAAAGCTTGCAAATTTTAATTCTAAGAGATCAAATTTGCAAATGTGAACCCACGGTATCTCTAATACTACAAAGAAGGCTACGATATAACATGGAATCTACGTGCAACACTTTGTACAAGATCCTACAAATCGCAATACAAGGAGATATGAGATTTATTTCACATCACTCAATCAAAAATACTCACGAATCAAACAAGGGAATTTCGAGGTACAAGCTTATCAACACACTAATTAATGATCTCAAGGCGAAAAACTGGAGATGTGATAGACCAACATGTAATTACACTATAAATTTCATTAATTTTTTTTTTTGAAGGTATTGTATTGAGTTACTCATAGTAAGATCGTTACAATATATGGTCTTAGGTTTTGTGCAGAGTTAAGGGTTTTTTGGGTTTTATAAAATTATAGGTTTATTTACTCCTCATCTCAGCATTATCGGTTCTAATAAATTTCTCTTCCAATTAGAGTATGTTGATTACTGTGGTGTAATAAGAGATCTTGCTATGAATGCTAAGCAGTTTTCACATTTCTGCTTAAACCATCTCCAAATGAGAAGTTTTTTAGTAATTTAATTAGGGTACGTTTTCTTGCATTCTAGATTATTATATTGGATTAAACTTATCTAATAACTCACAGTTCGGATGAATCTTTATTCCATCGTTAATTAGTAGCAGACCAGTATCCTCGAAACTCGCATACAAAACGACATTATACGTTGACTTCCATTGCACATTTGTTGCTATCGACCAAAGATAAACGTAGTTGCAACTTCATTGTTAGTTTACTTCACTACAAATCAATATTTAACTTAACCATATATGCCAGACATTTAAGTGGATTTAACTAAGAAAAACATCCAAATCATATAAAAATCCAACATGCTTAGTTAATCATTTAAGTGGATTTAATTAAGCGAGGACAGACAATTCCTATAAGTTGCCAGCACTTTAGATTCACCTAAACCTTTTCATAGTTTGATGTATGCTGCTTAAATGAAACTTTGTCGACACTATGGATAATATTTTACAATGTTCGCAATAAAACTCACTTCACTACCGCTCATCACTTTCATTTACTCGACCGCATTTGGTTGTTCAATAGTTAATTATACATATCTAGGTTTCAATTATCCTTTTGTTTTTCCGTCTGAATTGGATTATTTATGATTTCCTTTCTTCATTTTTGGATTTTGTAGGGGTTCAGATGAGTTCCGGATACTTTAACACTACCAATTTGACTATTTTAGCAAGTGGACTAATCTCCATCGATGAAAACACCGCCATTACGCCTCGCAAGACACTCTACGAACGTTGTTCCTGTTGTGGGGATTTTTACATGTTAATTTCTCTTACTCTCTCCCGCTGTGTTTGTGTAGTATCCTTTATGGACAGGCTATCAATATTAGCTTCATAAAGGTACTGAGTTTGATAAGATGGATCTACTATTTAAATTTTTATTAGAAGATCAATTAAAACGACAACTAGATTTGTGAATACAATACTTTCCTTAATTGGATATATTAATCAGGGGGAAGTGACAGTATCCTTAACTTAGCTCTACTTTTTGGATGCAAGACTGTTGAAGTTTTTTTTATCAATTCCGAGCATGTATCATCAATGTTATATATCGATGCTCCAAGTATCCATATAGCATGTAGAAGTATCAAGTGTCATCAATCACCTACCACTTGAGAGTAACTCACTGTTGCATTTCTTATGTTTATAATGTGTATGGATGTTGATACGAAAGACTGTTTTTTGTTAATTTAATTTCTCTAAATATTCGAGTATTTATCTTGCAGACAAGTTAATGTTCACAGCAGGGGTATTGCTTGGCGAATTTCAAAGTACTGTGACTTCGTTTGCAATACTAAAACTTTAATTGCAAATTTTGTTGAAACTGCAATAGGATGACTTGCTCATGTTGATTATGACAACCCTGCCAATCCAAAGGTATGAGCTTAATCTTTTATATTATACCCTCGCTGTTGAGAAGTCATGCATAATGGTTAGAAGTGTTCACTTTAGACTAATAGGATGTAACAAAGATTGGTATCAATGTAAAGTTCTCCCCTAAGTGTTATTCTTTAAAATTACAATAAAACTCAACAGGTAAATTGCAGCTTCCAGGCTCAATGACTGGTGGTCAGATAGGAAATTAGGTTGTAGCTTTCTTTAAATATTCATACTATATTTTTTGTGGTTTAATTGTGGATGTGTTTGGTGGTTGTTTCTTCACTAGATCAGAAGAAGGGTAAAGTAATAGTGTTGGTAAGAAAAAATATCGTAATCTTAAACGACAAATCAATACGTGTATATATTTTTGTCGTGTTCAGAATAAATGGGTTCCAAATGACAAGCTTCGATTTCGGAGTGAAGGAGCAGCAACCAAAGAATATGGTTGAATAATGTCATCACGACATGTTCCCTATTAAAAAGCTTGAGGTTACTTTCCTTTATGTCAATCTCAATGTCCTTACTATGTTTGAATGCAAACCCATTAAGTGCATGTATTACAAAAGAAAACAGCATACCCAAAAGGTGTAGATTCATGTCCCAGTGAACTTATATAATATATCCTTACTCAGTTCAGTTATGTTTCCTTTTGCTACCTCACTTGCATATATAATATCAGGAACGATGTTAACTTTGGAGATGGATTTTAGAGAGGTTTGATGTAGAGTCATGCAGTATATGGCAGTTTTGATGTTGTGCATGAGACAGTTGACATGGATTTTTGAGGTAAGGTTTCAAGTCAAAATGATCAATATATGCAGTCAATTAGAGTACGCGTCTATGTACATAGTTTCAACAGATGAAGAACATATTGTTATCAATCAAACAATATTAGGTACAACACAACAACAAAAAAACCTACAGATGGCGCCCTTATTTCATCAGTAAAAAAATCTATGGATTCCAAAATAAAATAAAATGAGTTGGAACGGCATTTGCAGGGAGAACAATATCAATATGAAATTATTTTTTCACATATTATCCGAATTCAGTATTATGAATACTTTTTTGTATCGACATGTATTTTATGAAATACATGTGAACATCATGAGGGTCTAAGTAACTAAATTGCTTACTTATCTTTTAACAGTATTTAGATATATTGATTAAGATGTAGTCTGTTTTAATGTATGTAAACCTAAGGCTATCACGGGAAGTTGAGCCGGGGCCGTAAGGCCCCCGGTGATACCTAGTATATATATACATAAAACGGAGCTTCTTCAAAATAATGAATGTTAAAGAGGAAAAGAAAGATATTTTAGCTGCTCCTTACAAGGCATTTCGGTTACAATTCAAGGTACTCAAAAAATATTAGCATGCAATAACCAATAAACATTGTACAAAATTAGGAGATCCAACGGCTTAGTCAGTTTATTTGTTGACTTTTCAACTCTTGCGCTCATTAAAGGCGGGGAGATATCTTGAATTGTATGTCTGCAAAAGCTGTATTTAGGTTCTTAGTATTTGTTTTTAGTTGTACTGATATTTGCTTACGAACTCAGTGCTTAAGTTACAGAGTTGCAGTCATATGACATTCTAGATTGAGTTCCGAATATTGTTTGAGTACATCTTGAGCATCTCTAACTCAGCACTTTATACCTATTCTTATTTTTGATTAAGGTTCGTACTCATGGATAGACACTTAAAAGTCATCTTTGTATTTCAAACTGAAGAACTCATTTGTCTCTTTTTGGCCATGTTTGATTTTCCTATTTGCGTATTTAAGAACCCAATGATGATCTTTGTGTTAGATTTCCTTTCAAATCCTCAAGATGATTTTTGTGTTCTTGGCTCAACTCTTTAACTATTTATCAGTTTGCATTTGATGTTTATCTTTTAACTTTCATTTGATGTTTATCTTTTTACTTCCCCAGTACATTGTTTTTCTACTTTCTAAATGTGACCAGTTTGCATCTTTAGCATTTTCTTTAGAACTGGCAGCTGTGCGGGAAACTCACAGAAATCACGATACTGATGATTCTTAATATTTTGCTTGGTACCACATTGATTTTATTTGCTTAAATTTGTTTCCGGACTTGAACATTCTTGTAGCCTTTCACTACAGCATAAACGTACATGGCCCAAATGTTGCAAGGATTGTCGCTATAAGGTGGGGAATTGCAGCACAAACAAGTTGGGAAATGACAGCAGTATCTATTGCGCGTTGGAACTCGTGGAATTTCAAATACATCTCTACTGTGTACACTAAAGGCCAAGGTCACATATAGAATGACTTAGAAGCTCTATTACATGGTCCCCGTTTACCATTGCGATTTATGGTTAGTTGTCTAGTTTGACATACTTGATTGCAAGGAATTAAGAGGTAATACTTGAGCGTTACTGCTGCTTCAGAAACTGTGTACATATATTAGTTACTAGCTAGTCCTGATAAAGTTCTTGTATGTCTAGCAGGAAGCAGATCAAATTAGGTTTTTGCTTTTTTGTTTTACTTTTGAGACTGAAACACCGAGACACTCCACTGCTCTTTTTTTTTTTCCTCGGCAAAGATAACACCGAGACACTGATACACTCCACTGCTCTTCATTACTAGTTTGAATGCAATGGCCTATGACTACGGTTTACAACTTACGAGTGTGAACTAACTATTTCACAATAAAAGTGTGTGCGCTTGAAAAGTGAACTAACTGGCGAGAAAATGGGTGTATTTCTCGCCAGATTTGACAACTTAGAAATGCACTCGTGCGTAATAGTTATTGAGCGCACTGCTCCCTGCCCTGCCTTTCCCATCATGCATGTATAAAGGGACCGACCACACATTGGAGTCCTGAGTCCCTTTCCATTTTCCCGCTTTGGGAATTTTTCCCTCCAGCGTCACCAAAGACTCTCTCCTGGAAATGAATTAGAGTGTGAAACAAAAGGAAGAGTCCAAGAAAATGCTAGTAATGTGAAACCAGGGAAATGTGTATTTGGTGGTGCGACGTCCTTGTTATGTAAGAGTGAGAACACGCAAATGTTTATGAGTTAGGGAGGGGGTGGGGTCCGTAGGCGTAAGAATGGATGTCTCCATTTATGCCCATGTCTATGTCCAATTCCACATACCATGCTAAATAACTTGAATTCTCTTTGATTTTGTCTTCTTTTGTTTTTGCTTAGGGCCAGAAGCCTAAACCTTAGAAATTTGGTGCCTTTATTATGGCTTCATGGAATCAAAAGTGGGTTTTGATGCATGGTCACTCTCTGCGCATGATGACTATGACTAAATGTGGTCCCTTACAAGAAAAAAAACAACAAATGCATGCATGCAAACAAACAATAGCTTAATGACTACTTGCTAAACACCTTGCTAGGTAGCTACAAATAGAAATAGGGTCTCAAAAAGAAATTCAACTTAGTAGTTCGTCCCCATCGTTATGCCGGTGACCTGATTCTGATTCCTATCTCATCTCATCTACCTAGTAGAAACCACATCGAAGTTGCTGCCCAAGGCCCAGTTTTTTACATCATTGCATGGCTGCCATGCATACATATACATCTAAACATCAGATCTGGAGTGTGAACCCATTTGGGGCCTACAGTGGGTCACATTTCATGTCATGAACCAATACCTTTGTGACACTTTAATGGGTGGTTAGGAATCCGGTAGATTGACATCATTAATTCCTCGGTTTTCTTGACTAGACTGTATGATTGTATATATAACCATATTTGCATCGAGTTCCTCCCTTTAAACTAGCTAGCAGCAAAGATTATTTTGTTCTGACGTCAAGACCTTGCTGAGATAATGAAGATCAAGTAAGTATATCTTTCTTCTCTCTACCTCCCTTGAGATTCTTAAGTACTGTTTCTACTAGCTAATCATCATTTCGTTTAATTTTTGTTTTCTTAACTTGTTTATTTCCAGACTCAAATCAGCCTTGGTTAATGGTATGGTGGATAACTTTTGGAAACTATATGTGATCTGGATCATTCTTTTAGCCTTTCGTCGCTACAACAGAAAATGTTGCAAGGAAAATGATGAGAGGATGGCTGAAGTCTGCGTGGATTTCCTGGTAGCAGTAATTGGACTCCTAGTTTCACTTGCTTCTTATTATTATGCTTCTGCAGAAATGCACGCCGGGTTACCGAAAGTGGAAAAGATCATACTTCATATCAAAGCTGTGTGCGGTAAGGTTGGTGCAGCCCTTTGTTGTGTACAAATAGTACTTCTGTTTATGGGTGGGGTACTACATAAATTATAGATGAACTAGCAGTAGTAGTTCAATATTATGTAATGGAGTTTGATAATATTTCATTTTAGGGAGTGATTTGAGGAGCTTGTTTGTTCTTGATGGTGAAACTCAAATTAATCACTCAACTATATGTTTTTAATTTGATCTAATTAGTGCTTGATGAATAAACATATGAATTTTAAATATATATCTTTCTTAGTTTTTTTTTTTTTTTTTCCTGTCCTTTTCTTTTCCTAATGAAAATTTTATAAGGCCTTTAAATTGTATGATCAGAGCGGATTCCCAGTTCAGATAGTTTCACAGATGATCATGATGGCATCCATTAAGTTCATTAGTTTGAAATATTAAAGAGCAGCTAACTAGCTAGGTGGATGTCAGAGCTGAAATAAATCAGCTTCCTATATTATTGTAAACAAAGCTGCTGCACTCAGCACTCTATATATGTCGAAGTTGGTGGGTGCATATGCATGCGTGGTTGGCATCTACTAGAAATCACTGATGGATTAAAATATTCTCTCTTCTTATAAAAAATAAAAAACTGATGGACGACTTATATAGGTCCTAAAAAGTATTTCTTCCTAGTATCTTTTAGGATTAAAACTAGGTATTAAGGCCCCGACTCAACCTCTCATTAATGTTAAGAGTCACATATTCTTGGAAATTCAACACATGATTTTTAGCTTGATATGTCCCATTAAAATATTATAAAATATCAATAATATGGATATTATCCAGATATCTTCATTGATGTTGTCTAATTTATATTATATAGGTATCGACGTTGATGATTTCCTCAATTTTTTCCTTCGTATTATCGGTTCACTGATTCAAGGATAACTAAATGGTGACCATTGATTAAACGTGAACATCACTTGTGAAAGATGACAGTTAAAGTATTATGTGACCTTGGGCGGATGACGCTGAGCGTTTTTATCTAACAATTTAAGCTTATGTGTGGTTCTAACCAAAACTGAATCATTTACAACGAAAAAAATGAAAATTTTCAGTATTTGCTTTAATAAATCACTCAGAAGAAAAAAAAATCTAAGAATTTCAAAATAGTAAGTATAAAATTTAATAAAGCAATCTAGAAAATCTATTCCGAAGAGAAAGATAGTCTGATATGGATAAGAATTTAAATTACCAAAACAATAATAAGGTAAATAATTAGGTGAATAATTGAAAAGCTTTAAAGTTGTTCAAGCATTTATTAATTCCTTTGATGCGGCCAAAAACCCGGTGAACCTTGCATACGATAATTAAAGTGAACAATATAAACTGGAGTTTTTTTTTTTTTTTTTTTTTTTTTTTTTGATTGGTGATAGAAACTGGAGGTATAGCATCCCTAACTTAGATTTAATAAACTACTCCAAAAAGTGAATGAATATGTCTTTGACCCGTCCAAGCTTCTCTCTTTGGGCATTTCATTATTCTGGTACAGTTGCATTCTTTTTTGAGTCCAAATTTTTCTACGTCGAGAAATGTATATCATTATAGACATTTGTTTGAATCGATGTAGCCTATGTTTTTGTTTCATTTTCATGGATTGATGTCATGTACTTGTAAATTTTCTATTTAAACCCACCTAGTAAAAAAAGACCGACGCATGCTCGTTATTTAAACACAATTTCTATGGCCCGGTCACCTAAAAGGTAATCATGTCCTTGTCGATTTCTTTAATTGTTAATTCTCGGTTATCTTCCCCATATTGGTCGGTTGTCAATCCGTCAAAAATAATTCACTTTCTTACGCACTAAATTTAAATGAAGCACAAGGTAAGGAAGAGTTCGTATCCACAGAGAGGCAATTGTTGTTATGCAATTTTCAATTTCTAAGGTAACCAAGGGGGGATGTTTGTTGTTTAAGCGAAATACTAAAGTCAAAATAAAATAAAGCAAAGCAAATAGTTGGAATAATCAATAAGGAGAAGATATTGGTCACGGGATAATATCATTCACAAACATGTATTTTCATCAATGATTAGAATTGGTATTTTAATCTCATATTTATTAAAAGTCCTAGGATACCTTGATCGCAAGTATAACCCGTTAATTCCCTGTTTTCATCACAACCACATTAAAAGATGCATATGTGAATTCTTCGTAGAAAGCAACCTAAAGTGTAAAAGCACAATTAAGTTTAACTCCCTAAAAGCATTAAGTTTTATGGAATAAGACTCATCAATGCAAACGAATGTGTAAAAGCACTAAACGTTTTAACAAAAGTTATGATTCACTTGTGACTAGTAGGATGTATCACTACAAGCACTAACCACAATTATGCTACTTAGAATCAGGGATAAACAACTTTTTCGTATTGAAAACCCTAATATAGCTCTAGACATGAACACAAATCGGATTGATTCCGGACTCAACCTAACAAGTTTTCAAATCTTATAACACTATTAATTGTGAATCACAAACAATAATTCCGAGACAAAACTAATTCATTGAATCAAAAGCATGTTGAGAAATCAACTTTTATCCCATAACCAATAAGATGTTTAGCTACTCATAGCTATGGAGTTCATCATCATCAATATTCAATAATAAAACAAAGAAGAAGAAGAACAAAAGCAAACCCTAGAAGCGTAAACAAAAGTGGCTCTCCAAAATTCCAAGAAAAGGATATGATATATTGTAGAAGACCTTCCCTTTTATAGCTTTTCTCCAACTTCTAAAATTAGGTCTAGCCTTCAAAGTCCATTAGATGAGAATCCACCAAGCCCATAAGAAGGAGAAACCCATGTAGAAAATATGACCCAAAATCGTCGGCTGGAAGTCGGGTATTGTGGCCGGAAATCGACCGGAAAAGTCGCCGGAAACCGGTTCAGGTGACCGGCAAAGTCCGCCCGGTCACCGGTCAACGGGTCGTATCGGTCGGGTCGCCCGAGTCGGATCGGGTCAGGACCGAGTCAGGGAGAATCATACTCTAAGTCGACTCGAGTCGACTGAGTCATGGATGATTCTGGTGAGCTAACTGGTTGTCAGGCCAAAGCCATTTTGCCAGGCCAACTTGCCAGGCCTGATCTCTGCAGTGCAATCATTGCACTTCAGCCAAGATGGCTGTAACTTCCCTGCACCATCTGAGCAACTCCACTCCCCCACTTCACATCAACAGCAGCAGCTCAGCTCCCTTGCACAATCCAGTCCATATTGCAACAGCAACATAATCCATACACTTCCTCGCACAGTGTAGTTTCTTCACTCCATGCCTGCAACTTCTCAAGCTATAATAATCCAGCTCTGCCATTACATCACTACCAATTACCACCTGAGCTGCACAACCTGCAATCCCAGCTGCGCCATTGCAGCCATTCATACACACTCACAACCTCCATTTCTAGCCCCATTGCTTGCAAAACATCAGGCCACCACCAACACCATCATAGCTACCTTATACCAATTCCTGGCTCAGTCTTCCACTGCCTGCTACTCCATCTCAGTTACCACCATATCCCTGCATTGTAACTCAACACCTGATACAAGATACCTCCTCTGCAGTTCCAATACCATCATTTCCTTCTCAAGCCAAGTCACAGGTCAGTCACAGCCATTCAGTGGCTTCCAATGCTGCACAAGCTCTTAGCAGCTCAGTACTCATCCTTGCTTCATTTTGCAGCCAAGCAATACATGAACTCAGCACCTGCAATTCCAGTTCCTTCTCTCTATAGCCATCAGGACCTGTATCTAGTTCCACCTCAGATCAGGCCATCTAACTTAACACCTCATTCACTGTCACAGCCTTGACTCGCCATCTCTGCAATGCTCTTTCCTCCTTTCCAACACCACCAGTGCCTCCTGCAGCTTCAACAACATTCATGCTGCCGCACCAACATCAGTTCTTCCATCCAACTTCAGTCTCTGCCATCTCCATGACCCAATAATGGCAGCACTCAATACACCTGTAACAGCACCTGACCTGCAGTTACAACCCCATGACCTGCAGCTACAGCCCCTACTCCACTCTGTCATCTTGCAATCGCATCGAGTTTGCACAACTGCAACTCATCACTCGCCACCTGCAATTTACTAAACCACCTGAGACTGCAACCATTTGCAATCCATCAACACCAATTGCAGCTTCAAAATTGTCAATGACCTGCAACTCCACCAGAACCACCACGAGCTCGAGCCACTCTTGCCTTGTTCTTCCTCAGCTCCATATGCTCCTAGCCACTGCAATACAGCTTTGCAACCCCTATTGCACTGCACCTGCTGCAATTGCTCAAACCCCAGCTGCTCATTGCAGCCAACACCAGCTCCAATCACCAATTGCAGAAATCGAATCATCATAACCCCAATCCTTCCTGTTAATCAATAGCAACAACAAATCTGGCTAATTCATTGCCATCTCTGATATCGAAACCCATTTATTGATTCCACAGCAACAGCCATCTCCATCTCAGTGCAACTCCATTTCACTCCCCATTAGAATCACAGACCCATCTGAGCAAAACAGCGTTCACTGCGACTTCAATTCCTAATTCCATCTGCACCCATTTATCTTTGAACTTGCATCTTTCAGCCATCAGTTTCAAAATTAGAGACTAACTCATCTCTGATTTCCAACAGTAGATCCCCTTTCTTCTGTAGAGATTCACCCAGAACAATCTCAGAAACCCTTAATCATCTCTAGTTCAACAACACCTCAATTCAAGAATCCTAACTTCCATTTCATTTGAATTTCTGATTCTTCTTCTATCTTGTTGTTCACACACAGAGTCACTATAAACCCATTATCTCAAGCCTTCATCAGACTCTCATTACTCGTTCAATCTCAAATCTGAGATTACCCATTATACTCATGAAACCCTAGTTTCTCGATCTCAAACACCACCTTTCATCACTCATTAACCAAATAAAACCTGGGTTAATCGACTAGTTTCTTCATCGTTTCATCTCACTGATTCTCTCAATTTCAGCAGCAGTGGCTCACCAACATCATCTTCTTCTCGATCTCTAATGGAGTCGCCACACACAGACAGACGGAGAAGAAGAAATGAACGATAGAAAAAATGAGAGAAATGATTTTCTCTGAATTTGGGGTTGTAATAATTGGATTTAGCCAACCCCTAATCCCAGATAAGGGCCATCCTTGTTGTAGCCCCTTAACCTTTGGCCGGCTCCAGATAGTATTCCTCCAAATAGAGTTGCCCCTTAACCTTGACTGGGCTCCAGATAGTGTTCGCCCATGAAATGACAATTTTGCCCTTTTTCTCAAATTGGGTGATTTCTTCTTCTTTTCCTCCGTGCGACTCCAGAGTACCTAAAAGACTCAAAAGCAAACATAAAATACATAATTCACACGAAAAAATAACAAAGAAAGCATAAACTCTATATAGTAAATACGGTGTATTCTACACCTATCACATATTCAATGGAATCTCCATTCTTCAAATAGACCTCGACCATCTTAATGTCAAGTGATAGTAGGATTCCAATGTTGAGATGATACTTCTCATCACTCTTTACCGGATCAAAATCATGCAACATCAAAAACTCAAAAAATATAATACCATCCTAAACTTTTTTCATTTTTTATAGGAAAAATTGGGGATATGCCCCAAAATCGACTGTCATCTTGGGGATATGCCCCAGGATTCCAGTTTTCGGGAATATGCCCAAAAGTAACGGTTTCCATCAAGGAAACGTTAATAGTCATTTTATCGTAAATGTGTCTGAACTTTATCTCTAATTTCTTTGAAGTTTTTTTCTGTCTAAATATGTTCATGAACCTTGTAAAGGTGTGAGTATATAGTATATTCGTCTTTTGATTCGCATATGTAATCCCAAGTGCGTGCGAATATTGGCTACTTAACGGTTTTGGATGGGAGTTTGGACGGCTGGGCATTTTCCCGAAAACTGGAATCTTGGGGCATATCCCCAAGATGACAGTCGATTTTGGGGCATATCCCCAATTTTCCATTTTTTATATTGTTTAAATTTTTGTAGCTCATACTTTTGTTTTGGTTTTTTGCATAATCTTTCTTACTTTTTTTCGTTTCAAATTCATGTTTAATCATTCTTTTTTAGATTCTAACGACTCAAAAGGTTTAAATCGATATCGTTTTGTTGGTTTAGATACTCCAATAAGTTTTCCAATTTATCTTCATTATCAGAATATTTTGGCTCTTGATTAATTGATTGGTCTTTGTTTTGTTGTCTAATGCGTTCTTGTTCTTTCCCAGCATCACTATCAGAGCTTTTGATCCTTAAAAAAAATTATTACCTTGTTTTCAAGCAATGATTTTCTTTTCTTATGTCCATAGGCATTACTCTTCCTATGTTCATGTCTCAATCTTTCATCACTATATATATTTTTTATCCATGATTATTCAATATACGGTCTATTAATTCAATATGAATAACGTTAATGAAATAATAAGCCTATTTAATTTGGAAGAAAATATTAACATGGTGTTCCTTGTTACATTCTCAACCTCTGGTTTTGGTATTTCGTTACATGTTTTTGGTTATTCCATATAAGGGTTGTTAATTTAATATATTTTGGATGCTTAGTTGATTTTAAAGTTTACTTTATTCACTCCTAGGTAAATAGTTGATACATAGGGCTAAGTAAAATACATGATTATGTTCAAGTAAACTGATAATCAAGATGTAATGATATTTAACGCTCAACAATAGTCAATGTGCTATATGTTTTTGGCTATCAATGAGAATCATATTTCATGCCTCAAAAGATGCTTAACCAAGTTAGTTTGACTCAATTGGACAAACATGGTGCTCAAATGAGAGGTGTTATATCTATGAAATGAGAGGTGTTATATCTATGAAATAAAATTGCAAAATTTAGAAACCTGATTTTTTATAATATAAAATTCAAATACGATGAAGCTACTGTTCACAGTACTTATCTAGTCCAACACTACCATAATTTCATATTTAGACGGCAAATAATGTCACATTGAAAAACTCACAAATGCATGAGTTTAAAGTTTTATTAATAAATTGATGTTGTCCATTCCATAAAGAAACATTTGTTATCTGAATAACATGTTGTGGTTGTTATAATTGAAAGTTTATAATCGAAAAATATCGTGAAAAGCGTACCATTGAGTAAGATAATGACCACAAAGTTATCATAAACTCGTAAAAGAAATAATCCTTAATAATTAATTAGTTTAAATATTGTTGTTGCATTATTGTCTTCATCTTGTTGTTAATTGTGATCTCCTTCGTCAAATTTAAGTGGGGAAATCAATGTAAGTTTAAGAAATATTCTTGATGTTGTATGCATTTGTTTCCGCTTTTGATATATATGTACACTGCTCCTGTATTATTTCGAGTTCTTCGGAGTTATGCACGTTTTTGTTGAATACACGTTCAATCTGTACAATTTTTTTCTTCGTCCTTGTTGCTTCAGTTGAAATATGGTGTGTGATTCATGGAATGAACCCTATCTATTGAACACTATGTCTTCGCAATGGATAAACTTCTTAGCTTATCTTTATTGAAATGAAATACATTTCATTTAAACAACTCATGTTGATGTTGCAATTATCATATCCTCGTCTTCTCTATTGTCATTGATTTCCAATGTGATTCGATTGGCTAAATAACCACAGAGAATTATTATTTCTTGCTTTCCTCTTTCATCACACTATTGTTTAACACCTTTCTCTAGCGCTTTAGTATAATTTTTGGAAATTAAGACCAATTTCCTCCCACAAATGTAACAATCTAACTTTTTTTTTTATGTGTTTTAAGTGTACAACAAAAAAACAATGCCTCTCGAACATTTACTTAGATATAATTATGTTGTAATTACCCGTTGGGTCTTTTACGTCTCCAATTCTTATTATGAGAATATTCGTAAGTAGATGAATCTCTATCTCATAATTTTTTGGTTCTCAACTTTAGAGGTTTCTCTATGAGTGAATGGTGTGTAGTATAATCACAATGTCATTTGCATTTTTTTCCTTAATAATTTGTTGGATTACCATTGTCACTGAGTTGTTGAGGTTTTTATTTATTACATACACACAAAAACTTGACAAAACAACTCTTTTCGTTTTAGTTAAACATGTGTTCTTATTTCATTTTTAGAAGATAGATAATCCAACCTAGTACAACCAACTAATAAAAAAATTTGAACAAATAGCCGATATATAATCTAAAAAATTTGTCATGCGTTACCAGTACATTTTTCCACTGTCAAAGTTGGAAGGTTGTTATATGATTTCATCTTCTATGTATAAAAATAAAAATAGTTATCTTAGTTGATCGCTATGGCTATCTTGTTGGCACATTTCCACATAACTAATAGTCATGACATGACACAACCTTCTTATCCTGTTTAGATGGTGTTTATGGTTGATGATGTTGAATTTCCTAATGGTTAAATAAACATCAATTGTTATCTAAACACGATAAAATCATACCTAGGAATTTAGCACTTCACTAATTCTTGGGTAATCTTCTTACCTTTTGTAGTCTTCTAATTCATGATTGTGGTGATATATGTGTTGCATGATGAAATTTTGATAGGAAAATAATATCTTGATCTGTAATTGGATAATGTATTTGTGGTACATCCTATGTGTGAGGGATTCCTACAATTATTATTTTTAGTTTAGAGCACTTATCTGCTAGTAAAATATGTCGAGCCTGGTGTAGATTTCTATTCCATTCCTCCACCGTAAGTGAATCAATCAAAATGAGTTTGGATATCATCATATTATCACCGAGTAAAAATGTCGATAACTACTCTCGTAGCAATTATTATTGTTCCCATCCCAGAGTAACCATGCACTTTTAAGTTTTAACTCTCTTGTATACTATAAACTCGTTCCGTCAATTTTTAAATGTGATTTGTTTCTCCTATATTAGTGGATTATACCCAACAGGCTCGACAAAAGGTAAGAGTCTAATACTAATCAAACCGACATTGAGTGTAATTCCCAACAGACTGACGTTATGTTGAACCCAAAAGTCTTTATTATGCCATTGACATGCCTTGTTTTTCTACTGCCTTTATGCCTCGATACATTTCATATTTCCTAATTAACTTCACAATCATTAATTGGAAAGAAGAGAATGGATCAGGCCCAAAAAAACACTCTTTGTATTCGCCTAGCTAAGAAGATCTAATACAAATTTTGATTCTTGGAATATTTCTGTCCTGCAATTAATTCGATGAAGCTAAAGATATCATATTTAATAAAATTGGTCAGACATTCCATACTCCAGAGCTATGTATCCACCGCAAATCCAGCAAACATAAAACTAAAAAAATAAAATCATGGTTTGTTTCAACGTGTTGCCTGATTTCGAGATATCATAGAAGCTATTTATTGAATGACTGTATAGTCTATACACATACTACAATAGTAATATGATGTTAGCTATTCTTTTTGTACTTTCTTTCAGTTTAAGCCAACAGAGAGCTAGCCTAACCTTATTTAGGAATCCTCGTGAAGATAAAGAAAAGAAGGCCAAGCTTTTAGAGTGTCTGTTTTTGGGGAGTTCAGCAGCTGATGTTACTAATCTTGCATGTCGATATAAATCGTCATCGTCGAAGTCGTGATATTAATTCCCTATGCAATTACAGATGTTATCATAAAATTAAGTAATATAATCATAGGTATGATCTGGATACATTAATTATATTTATTTATGCATTTATAAATCTTTGAATCAAATAAACAACATACCTTGATAGTTTCATGAATGAGGGCTTTTTAGACAAAAATACCATCCCAAAATGTTACAAAAGTCTATAGTTTTTCCACACCATCTTGGTCATGCATGAGAAGTCTGTCACCATTGATGTCTTCAGCTTTCTATCTTATTCAAATCCCCATGCTAGATGTCATAGAAACTGCTAGGAACCTCCGTAGTCTTGCAGAATTTGTAGGATTTCAGTGGCTCGCCACTTTAGCTGATGCAGTAAGTTCTATCTGAAGCAACCTAACAACAAACAACAATAGTACTAAACATATATGAATAAAATTATAATGTTTAAATTGTCGGCTCAAGAAAAAATAATGTACCACAAAATAAAACAACCACCACATCAACGGTTTCATTTCAACACAAATATAATATTGCATTTGATCTAAAGATCAAACCTTGGAGTAGAAGGAGAAACATAAGTAGATCAGGATTCCTCCAACTCTTTTTTCCATGAGTTTTAGCCTTGGCATGCTAAACTATATCTAATTCCGATTCAAAATCAACCAAAAACAATAAGTGAATTGCTCATCAGGGATAGAAAAGGTTGGCCAATAGCTAACAGTTGATAACAATACCGAAACAGATGAATATTGTACCTTCCATTTGTTGTGGTACACAGAAATACCATCAATTGAAACATATGTCACTCATCAGATTATCATAATCATTGGAGCTGTCGGAGAAACTCTGCAAAGACATGGTAGCCCAAACAATTTGCACATATGAAACTTAAGTACAAAAGAAGATGTCCATGCTAACCATACTGAACATGCAAATGATGACCAATTTGATAACATTTAGAATCTGAGACCCAAACTTACGCACTCAAACACCATCTCTAAGCCACATGAAACTTAGCAGTATAAGAGATGACCCTAATTTTATTGAAATGCAACTTATACTATAACACGACAACCTACACAACCCAGGACAAATAGATAATTGGTTACCGTTTTTTAACTGATATTGGGTTGGTATTTATACATCTAATATCAAGGCTTCCAAAACAGCGCAGATTGGATGTAAATACACTAACCCCATCATGTTAACTACAGTTCCTTCCTCTACGAAATGTGTAGAGAGCATCACCCATGTGAGATTGTATCCCATCTTATTCTGAACCCATTTCCATCAAAGACTTTTGAAAAGTTAAAGCTTGAATTCGCACATACCTGCAACTACCGCCAAGTGGTGTTATAATTGTTAACTTGCTTTTGATTATGTACAATGTTATACTATTGTATAGGTTGACAGTAGAAATCCAATTCAAGCAAAGAATTCTTTGCATCAATTCCACCAAAAAAAGTTTAAAATAAATATAAGAAAACAAAAGTAGTTTACCCGATGTTAATAAGAAATTAGATCGGCTACCATTCACCGAACTTCGCACTCCAATGATCTCATCAACAATTTTACACTTTCGGAGACAAAGGAGCGAGAGGAAAGAACATCTCTTCAGCTGGGAATTTTGTTTCGCACGAAAGTCCGGGCCACGATTAGGATCATATACCTATAGATGTGAATAAATTGGGTATTTTCCCTCGTCGCATTGACGCTCCAGTCCTGTGACGTAGTTTCCCGGTATTGAAAAGCATTTCGGACCCTTATCCTTTAGAGCTCTGTCATCCAGTTTGCAACCAAGACTTCGTCTTCATCATCCAACAGGTCGCACACCCGAATCATCTGATGCAAAATCTTCAACAGCAATTGTTCTGTGCACAGCAGCACATTCATACAGTTAATGCCAAACATACATGGACAAATATAAGAAAGTACAAACCTGCATGAAAAGGAATATCAACACCAAATAAATTAGTGAAATGCACATGTGGAAAAATATGACATATTTTTGCAATAAGGTTGGGTTTCTATTTTTTTCACGTACTGCTTCTCCCAAAGAGCTAGAGACAAATAGAAACTAAGCAAGGGGAAATATTGAGATGTCACAAAAAATGTCAATAGAAGGTTCAACATTTTAAGCTAGATATCAAAATAAATAATTTACTACATCAATGGAAGGATTGCGGGAGTAAGGATTGAAAGCATAAATACATGCTTATGGTAATGGAAATTATATGACTAAATGGTTTATCGCTTCTAAAAACCTAAACAACCAAAGAATGTCGGACTCCAAATGAGAATAAATAACAACTTTCTTAAGAAGCATTGAGATAAGAAATGATCAGGAAATTGTACCTACTATTTGAGATTCTCAGTGGCTACACCGTCGTATATGAGTTTGATAATTTGATTATTAAAATACAATACAATATCTCATGATAATTGGAAATGTTGTTTCAGAAAATTCACAACTTAAGATGCTAATGAAGATTACATGTATTTAGCAAGTATTTTTGGGTCCCGAAGAACCATAGAACCCTTTGAAGATGAAAAAGAATACTAATTATATACAGAGATGGAAGACTTTACGCTTAAAACACACAATTTTTTTTGAAGTGTAAAATCTGAAGATGAAAAAGAAGAAAGTACCTGGCGGGACAAATTTAGTTTCCCGATTAAAATAAATTAGATTGAAATACTCCAGTCTTGAAGTGAAATTGGATTTGAAGTGAAATTGGACTTACAAAGAAACGAAAACTGACTATCCCTGGCTTATAACTTATAAGAAGATAGAGCTTTGTGACACCATCAAGTCTTTAGGAAATGATAACTGCTAGTAGTTTAGAAGCATCGAAAGGGAATAAAGAAGGAGACAGTTTAGGTTTAATTACATCCCATCAAAACCGGTCTGGTTGTGGTGGTGAAAGAGATTCTTCATTCTCTTTCGAAATACTCAGTTTACCTAACCATAATTCCAAAGCATGTAATTTCAGCATGTTGGATTTATTCATATGCACCGGTGAGTTAATTGGTTGGATCCCAAACGGGAATGTCGATGGTGTCGATGAAGCCGATGAGACGCCGAGTGTTTAGGCAAATAATTGTGTGAAATTGTGAGATACCTACAAACCAAAAGAGTATATATTCAAGAAACCCAAAATAATAAGACTGGAATATTTCATCACTAACTTAGATGTTCAACCAAAAGCAGTAAGACCATAAGAACTAATGACAGTTAACACAATCTGGCGTGATTCGAACACGCAACCTTCTTAGATGGAGTGAGACGCGCTACCATTGCGCCACAGATTCATACTCATGCACATAAATCATGGGTTAGTTTGAACAGTGAGGGATTCCCAGAAGGTCCACCCATGGGATCGACATAACTTAGATGGTTATATGGCTTCTGGTTACGTAAAATACACATCTACTACGAATAGAACTGAGATACTGAAACTCGGTGAACGATAAAATTGATGTACTGATTTGCAACTCAGGATCCTTGGTTAGAGTTCAGATTTGGGGAAGAATGTTTTGTGAAAGTAAAGTAACAAATGCACATGTGCATCAACATCTTTACCTTTAAATGGTGAAGTGAAAAAAAAAAATAGCCTTACCCTTCACAGTTAGTAAAACATAAAATCTTTTAACAATAGTTCAAGAAGTACTTCATTCTTTGAAGATTGATTTCTATTCCAACCACTGTCACTATTTTCTCGGTAAACAAAATTTTAGGGGAAGGTGAATCCAAAATTGATCATAAGTGGCAAAAAAATGCACAAAAAGTAACTGCCTCATCAGTTTTCCAATAGTATCAATACTAACAAAAAAAGAAACTGAAGGGCCTTTTGGTTTTTTCTCCAAAAACTATAATCAAGAGAATGATTGCTGAAGAGGTACCTGGGATTTCTTTAAGGGAGTTTATCTTTGAAAATTTTGCAGGAAAAACTCTGATTGGAAAACAATTCATGAAAATATTAGGAACAAAACAGAGGCATAAAGGGAAAACCCAATATATTACTATGACACCTTCTGATCCGGCGGAGAACCCATGGTGATTTGACTTCACCTGGAAAAAAAACCTGCAAAAAAAAACTGCAATCACCTTTATCATTTCTTTTGGTAGTCAATTTGAGAACTCTCCAATCAAAGTCGGGCCAACATTTATTGATTAGAGAAAAAAATATAACTATAAAAACGATGTTTAGTAGTTTCATTAATTTTTCTTTTTGAAAATAATTGTAGCATGGTACTACTTACAGTAAAAACCAATATCGAGGAACTAAAAATGACATGAATCTGTAAGAAAATGGTGGAAATAACCCTTAAATAGACATGAACATATTCACCTAGGATTAGTTTCATAACTGCTGCTATTTGTAACTAAAGTTGTTTCGGTGCGATGAGAGTCTTTTTGGTGCTTTGCAATTTGAACACGTATCTCTGAATACGACGTCAAAAGAGAAACTCAAGTATTATTCGGACATGGACGACTACATCTTTCATTCCATTTCATTCCAATAGTTTATTAACATCCTAGCTGCTGCTACTTCCTGCAGGAATGTTTCAAAAAAAAAAAAAAAAAGCATCAAACAAACTATAAGTCGTTATTCATACTAAAAAACTTGTTGCGAGTGAAAAAAAATCAAAATAGTAAAATTTCTATTTGAGAGTCGATATTCACTGGAGCTAGTACAAATGCATATGGTGAATATGAGAGAAATCATAGAATCTTAGAGATACACCCTTCCCATGTTAGTTGCAAGCTAATTTAGGAATCAAATTAATGTAGTACAGGTGAAAAAATGGTTAATTAAGAAAATACAAATTTACTTTATTTCCTATAACAAACTCTAAAAATTTCCAGGCATATGCGGCATCTATTAAATTGTTCAATTAACGTTAACAAATCATGTTTATTTGATTTAACATCATCAACTCAAAAATGCATCGTGATATTCAAAACAGATGGAAGGGTTCCAAAAAACACCCATAGCAGCTCTTTTATCAAATTTAAAGAAAAATTTACACAAACGCACCCATCCCCGAAACCAACTCAGGATTCCATGGTATCCAATCCAGAAAAATCATGCAAGGGATGGAATAAGTTAGCTGCATCCATATGGTAACCTAGAACCAACCTTTCCCAACTTGGATCAGTCGAACAACTGCTGTAAAAGAGTCCACTTTTCTAAATAGACAAATAAAGCACACTGATTTCCGTCTAAGTAATAAAACATGAGCTCGAGAAGGATTTTCGATGAATATATAAGATCCCACATCAATTTATAAGAAACTGACCTTCATCAACTCAGTATTCCACGGTATCCTATCCAGCAAAATCATGCAAGGGATGGAATAAGTTAGCTGCATCCAGATGGTAACCTAGAACCAACCTTTCCCAACTTGGATCAGTCGAACAACTGCTGTAAAAGAGTCCACTGTTCTAAATAGACAAATAAAGCACACTGATTTCCGTCTAAGCAATATATCCAAGTAACAAATGCACCCATCCCCAAAACCAACTCAGGATTCCACGATATCCAATCCAGCAAAATCATGCAAGGGATGGAATAAGTTAGCTGCATCCAGATGGTAACCTAGAACCAACCTTTCCCAACTTGGATCAGTCGAACAACTGCTGTAAAAGAGTCCACTATTCTAAATATACAAATAAAGCACACTGATTTCCGTCTAAGCAATAAAACATGAGCTCGAAAAGGATTTTCGATGAATGTATAAGAGCCCACATCAATTTAGATATAACTGATGAAATCATGTTTACATATTTTTCCATAATGACCCAAGTAAATTGACGAAATAACTACCAAAAACAAAAACGCAATACTATAAGTAAGATTACATACAAAACTTTGACTTCAACAAAGCATTTTACTATTACAGGAGTTGCATGGGTATGAAGATGCTGGCCATCTTAATAATTCTCATTTGTTGGTAGTCGATTAACTACAATGAGGAGTTAAATAAGTTATCTCATCTTTTAAGTTCTGTAAGATTTTCCTTAAAAGAGTTGTGCACCACCCAAAAAAACAAAGACCCAGTATTTATCCATGAACATTATGGTGAAATATCTCTATTTTATTTTAAGATATGAATCATTGTGATAAAATACTTGTACTGTACAACCAAAACAATGCATGTATGCACTCGAGTCAAGATCATCATATTGAGGGCCAACACTGGTGAGTTGTCCTTTCAACGTGCACCTTCGAATAACGTGATAGGCTCATAAATCATCAAAAAATAGTTAAAAGATGAAGAGCATTTAGCCTTCCAGATCAATTTTAACTTTCAATCAAAAGTTCCAGAAAGATGGACTATTAAAGATGAGTTATGTGGTATCAAAGGAATTGCAGATTTGGTAGCTATCAGTATAGATTTACTACTTTTTGCTCCGTCGAATTAATCGAGTCATATTCAGTAGATGGACATCTTAGATGCTCCTATTTTCATCATTAGACAACTTACTCTAAAAGTATCAATGAGCATATGATATCAACAATATAAAGGTAAGTACATAATACATGGCCAATCAATTAAGGATTATTGAATGTTGATTAACAAAATATAAAGAGCCAAACAGAGTAGAATAATAAATCTTACCGAATGCACTTTGCAATGCCCGTCGTAGCAGTATTCCAATATATCCCTGCATGTAATTTTCCATCCTACACAATCCCCAAAAAATATACATTGTAACTTGCAAGGTTTTAAATCAGGCAACGGCAATGTATGTTTGTAAGGTTGAAAATTTATTAGAAACTAACCTAAGTATCCAACACAGATATCTTTGATCATCTTAATTCTGAATGGCATCAGCATAGAAAATCAATTTCTATATAAACAAAATTTCCTGCACAAACAACAACATACAGGAATTACATTGCCCATAAATTAGTTGTAGGAAATACATGCACCTCTATATAAGATACACTGGGTATTGAAATATACACCCAGTTTAGTGTATTATCAAGAGTTGATAAAAGATTTTCCACGACGAAATTGTTGCATAAATCCTAGTTTCACATAACATAAATCATTGACCTTGGTTAATACATACAATCAGAACACTATACACCCAATTATCAGAAACTAAAATGATAGAGGAGATGGTACCTTATGTAGGAACCATCGACTCAATTGGCACATGTTCGACTGAACTGTTGAACAGTCTCTCTGTGTATTTAAATATAGTCTAAAACTTTGAACGATATAGTCAAACTGGTAATAGAGATAGTAGTAATAGACAACTTATGTAGATTGCAAAAGAAAAGGAAAGGTGCAATGATGGGTCTGGGATCTCTGGGTAGTGGTGGTGGTGCCTGTAATTGAACATAGAAGAGATAAAAACACCAACCTAAACCAATAATCAAAAGGCCAAAAAGAAGAAAGGAAAAAAAAACAGACTTAGGTGAGATAGATAAACTCGGAATATGACGTCCCATGTCGTCCCCTCCCTATTCTGTTGACCCCCACCCCATCCCGTAACGTAGCCTATCATTCACAGCCGTCCAAGTCATAGCTCGATCAGGATGATTCCGACCGTCGGATCAGGGTCCCCGTCAAATCCTATCCGTTTAGTGCGTTAGGTTTTGTTATATGGTTACGTAAAATGAAAACAAAGTTGCAACGATAACCTGCAACCACAGTAACTGTCAACCTGCAATTAAAGTCATTGACAGTTAACGATCTATGTAACTTTAGTGGTAAGTTAATCATGTGATTCTATTAGTTTCTTATTGGAAAGCTCAAACTTGTGTTGACCTAGGTATCTAATGAAGTTTTAACTTTTACGATTTTCGGTGTTTCTAATGGTATGAGCAATGGTCTTTTTTTAAAGAACTCGCTGGTGATATATATCGAGGAAGAAGATGTAATTTACTCATGAAGAGCAAGAAACGATTAAAGGGATCACCTCGGGGAAGTTAGGCATTGCTTCAAAGATCGATACTAACAGATTTAGCACGCTAGCTATGTATATAGATGAGTAAATAATTTTTAGAGGTATTTTCCTTTCCCAAGAATCGTGTGCTTTTAGGGATAAATGCTAGTAGTATTAGTAACTATTTTTCTATGTGCTTCCGTACAAAGAAGAATGTACTATGCTTCAATGCATTTGTGGTTTTCCAATATAAGGCCTGTCCATTAATGTGTTCTGGATTTTAATATGATTGGTATGTCTAATTTCATCGACTCATAGGTAAATGTTTAAGACATGTTATTAAAATCCTAATTTATGGATAAATAAATTAATGGTCAAGTTTGTAATGACAATCGGTGTTTAGCAACATTCGACGCCTACACCGTAATTTGCACCCCCAAAAAGAGCTCTGGTGCTCTATAACAAATACTGGCCACCCAAACTACTCATTGGGTTTTGTTGCTTTGCGTGGATCAAAGATTGAAGCTGATCCATTACCAAGTACCAATATTCAAGTATTTGTTCATTATGAAATAAAAGATTTGATCCATTTAGATTACCATGCAAGAATCCCCGAGAATAACAGTCCTAATCATAGGCACCGAGAATAACAGTCCTAATCATAGGAATAAGCATGCTGCCCCCAACTAACACAACCTCATCAAGATTACCATTCTTTTCTAACATCAAACACATGTTAGATATGTAATCTGGGACAACATAGATTAGATGTCTTGTCTTGAAGTCAAATTCGTTCCTCTCCATCCGATAAAGCTTTTATATCCAGATATACGTGTAAGCTATCAGAGAGAGGAAGTTTTGTGGATTCAACTTCTGTCCACAACTTTCCAAACGTTGAGTTCACTCAAGTTTAGGTTATTGAAATGCTTCAAGCAATTTGTTGTCTTCGTCCGCCTCTCCATTTATTATAATATCAGCGGTCATAGTAAATTTCTTCTCATGCGTACGCTACAGCCTGAGCGAAGTCTCAAAAATACCAACAACCACTAAGAGTGATATCAATACACAAAGCATTGATTCAGTCACTGTCTGTAGGAGTCAAACCCACAACCTCGTGACTAAAAGCCATGCTCTCTACCTGTTGAGCTAAGACAGCCAAAGGTGGTATGAAGTACAATAAATATCTGCACTTTCGTCTTTTACATTACTACTTCAATCAGTTTTAAACTAAAGAACATAACTTGTCAATGAGTGATCTTCCTACGCCTCAAAGTCCTGATAAAATATACATAATGATTAATGAATCAGATGATAGCTAGTTGAGTTACATAAGAAAATCTTCATCATCCTTCAACAATTTTTCATGGTGACCATATGTGCTGGACGTTGCAAGTATCCTTCGTGTGAGATAATAGTCCAGGTTAATTCCCAAAACAATAATTTCACTATCAATGATTTCCAGAAAAAAGTACCTATTTCACATACAAAGATATTAGCATTTGTTTAACTGATTTTGACTACAGATATCTTTTCAAACATCATTATAGTACTTGGGTTATTTAACTGAACATAAGGATGACTACAAATATCTTTTCAAACATCGTCAAAGTACTTGGGTTATTTGACTTAACATAAGCATCAAAATTCAAAAGTCAAAATTATCAACTATTGTGGGGCTTGACCGGTACGTTTAATCTAAAGACCTAAAAGTGAGCCTACTTACAAACACGTAGTCCGAGTCTTGCATACACGCCCAGAAAAGGGTGTCAACGTTTCAAAAAACAGATTATCTACTCTTAAAAGAAACATAGTGCATATCTAACTTTAATCATCTTAAGAAAAATGTAAACATTACTTACCACTGGGATCTTCCTCTCTCTGTCACAAAACTCGTTTTGTGTGTTCTACAATGGAAAAATGTAAGAAAGCAAAAACTTATTTTTTGTTTGTCCTGGGATTCATCATTAACCATAGTTCAAAGAACCTTACCAATGGCACTAAATACTTCTTTTAAATCTTCATCGGTTTGTGCCCTTCTCCAAGCCTCCAATAAATACTTCAAAGTCCTTACTCTTGCGCCTCTCCTTAGCAACTTCATGGTGCTCCTCATCTTCACCTTCAGCCATGTGCTCTCTTTACCTTCTTCCCCTTAACCCAAATAAAATATGTAGGCATGAGCAGATCATTGCTGCATATAGTCATCTCATGGACAAATGTGGCAGCGAACGTAACGATTTCCTACATTGTGATAAGCTATAAAAACCTTATGGAACTCGAGGAATATTAGACAGTCTTGTAAATACTTCTCAAACGCAAGAAAATCGAACTGACCACAGAATCCACACATAGCTAAGAGAATAAATTTAGATTCTCCAGTTTATTTACACTAGAGAGCTTCCCTGATGCGGTAGATACTGCATGAGTTAGTTCTGGTGCAGGTATTAAACCTTATGTCCAAGTAAATTGTCTTGCACTATAGCAACCACAGCAGCAGAGTAAATACTCAACATTATGATAAGCAATACAGAATATTATGTAGAATAACTCCTACAAAATATTTGGAAATTCTAAAAGATTCATTTAAGAAGTACCTATCATCTTTCTCATTGACTTAAGAAGTACCTAAAATAACATATGAGGAGTAAGTAAGACTAAAAAGTACAAACTAAACTCAATAAATAAATTTAAAAAGTAACAAATGCAACATTTCATTGTAATGAAAATTTGGGAATCACAGTCAGAGTAACAGTTTCACAACAACAACAACAATAACAATGCAACCTCCTGAAGCTCTAATAATAACACCATCTTAATCGGCTCTAATCACTTTCGAGGTATCAACATTACTACTCTCTTTACTGCAAAAACAAAAATCATAAGAAAACAAAAGAAGAAGTAATTCCTTATACTAAAATCAAAACTCTACAGAATATCTATTGCAAAATATCATTGTTGAGGCAAGATGAGGAAGAGTAAAAAATGTAGACCGAAGAGATGAGTGCTTCCAGGCTTCAGAGTAAAGAAAAGGGTTTTCTTTTAGGTTTAGAGATGAATGTGAGAGAAGAATTATGACTTCTCCATGCATTTCTACGGTCAACAGAGCATAAAAATATGAGTTATGTTTCTAATAATGCATATAACTGGAAACAGATCTTCTTTTTAAATTGCATATGTTATCATCAAGCATCAACATATAGCACACATGACCTGAAACGGGAAGAACTATATTTGTGTCCACTGATTTTAGGCACCTGATTTAAGTTTATATGCTCTCATCGATACTTTTTACCTGATTAGTTACAACCATACCAAGTTGCAGTACCAAAAGAAAACTTATTCAATCACTGAATGTCCAAACTACCTACGAAAAGAGATAACACCCAACAAAATATATGATATGAGAGGGGATGTGAAGCTACCAATCTCTTTTCCAGGATTTGTTGAAGCGGTAAACAGGACACGGGATCTTCCACTCCTATGTTTTGAGAAGATCGAGTCTTTAGAGAAGCTAGCACTAATTTGAAAAACAAACACAAAATTTTAGTAGTTTTTTTATATTGAGAATTTAAAATTTTTGAGAAGCTCGAGTCTTTAGAGAAGCTAGCACTAATTTGAAAAACAAACACAAAATTTTAGTAGTTTCTTGATATTGAGAATTTTAATAATTAATATTGCATGTATACCACCATTTGTGATCAACACCCTGTGACCCTAATCATCGTAATTTGTATTGAACTTACATGATCTACAAACTATAAAAAAAAAAAACAAATAACAGACGTTACCGTATGAATATTGTTGGGGAAGCACATCCTTCACCTATGAACTCATCATTATTATAGTTTGTTTCTACATAAACGACATTCTCATAAACTGCATCATACAAAATTATATGAAGTAATGCATCTTAATCCAGCAGAGAAGGGGCCTGTGAGGTAAGATAGCCGTGGCGCATATGAATAATAATTAAACCATAGTGTCTTCATTCCTAAAGCCTCGAAAGAAAATTAGGTACTCAATATCAATAAACATACCAGCGATATCAATGGAGCCCAAAAATTTTAGTGAATTAAATGGTAGAATCATGGTTGGGTGGTTATAGGCCCCGTTATTATCTGCTCTACTTTTGAACACTAATTTTTCTGTTCAAGGAAGGTTATTCAAAGCTTTATATCAATAAATATGCTATAGATCCTACTATTGAGTTTCGAGATTAGAGGAGAGACTTTCTACTAAACAAAACAACTACTTATTATGAAACATCTTGCAAGCTTGCAGCAACTTACCATTCTCAGCTAACATCTATAACAGTACCATATGCTGAAAAATAAAAAAACAAACATTTCAAATCTAGAAACTCGCCAGCACCAAATTCTTTACCGATCAAAAATACAATATGTTAAATTTCTGGTATGATGACTAACCTCAAATATTAAGTTGCTGTAATTTTCATCCCTGTTTTGCATCAGTAGGTACCATCGGCAAGGTACCTACAGAGAATCAATGATTTAAATCAAAAATAATGAACATTTGTGGTTATTAGTTAACATGAAAAAATAACTATAACTGCATTGTAAGATCTTATCAAAACTCAAAAGATGTAGTAACTGTATTATTCAAGAAACGAAGATAATGAGAGTCACCAGATGTTTGATAAATTATTGGTGTTACCTGCCATGTCAGGGAGCTGGACTTATTATGATATTGGATGTAGACAAATTCATCAAACTGAATGCAGAAGTTAGTAGATATTCAATTTCTGTCAAATTAAGAATAAATTTGATAAATTTTCTTAGGTCAGGTCATAACCAATGCTTATTTCATCCTTAATTACAATGACAGAATCCGATTTTTGTAGCAAATGAATGAACTAAGATTATGGTAGACAGGACCCTGGTGCTTGGCAGGGGACTTCAATGCAATAAGGAATGCAAATGAATCAACTTTTAGAATAGCCTATGAGAAACGCCCAATAGCACATACGGAAATTTCTGACAGAACCATAGAGTATCAGTAAGAGAGACAAACCTTTTAATGATGAAAAGGAGATCGATGCAATGATTGTAGCCTATCATTAATTCATGACCGTGTAACAATTCCATAGATAGTTTGACCTATTAGTGTAACGCAGACTACAGTTTAATTGAATTCTATCTGAATTTTCTCAATAGCTTTACCCTATTCGATTATCGCAATAAATAATGCATGTGTCGTCATATCAATTCATACAGACATAAAATCTCGTGAGGGCTAATTTTTTTACCTCGAAATTCCTCTGAGGCAGCAACATCCAACCCAAATAACATCTACACAAAAGCAAAGCAGTTAACTATTAAGAATACACTTGAATGCAACAATGTTGATAATGAAGTAGTATGGGAATAATAGGTTGTTACTTAAGACCATCAAGATGTACTCTTCTGGTGTATCCTGCTTTCGATATTGCTGTCTTCAAAAGTTTAAGACCGTCTTTGGTTTCCTACACACAATAACAAAGAAAATGATAAGACAAAGTGATTTAGCAGCCCACTTAAACGTATCCACTATAAAGTTCCTTAGTTGGGAACCAACCGACCAACATAACATTACAAACTTATACTATAATATCTACAGAGAGCACCAATGTATAAACTTCAAAGATGAAAATTTTTACACGTGGTGCAAGTTCCTACATATTGATTCTTCAGTTGACATACTGAGAAAGTTTTCCTAAGGTGAACATCATATATGAGTTTGAATTTTCCATGCCAAAACTTCTGAAGTTGTATTTCCATTTCCATTATGTCTATGCTCAATACTGGGCTCTGTGCAGTTGAACATATTCAAGGAATAGATAAAACGATGTTAAAAAGAATCAAGCATAGTACGAATAAATGCTATGCCGTGACTTTGCATTTCCATATCACCTTCTTATTCTAACTTGTATATGCTCAACCTCTGCACACGCCAACAGTTCATTTTCACTTGAAACAACTCCAATGATCTTAAAAACACTGAAAACACACAAAATTAAGAGATCTTCAATGAAGCTGCATAAAATAGAACATTTTTAGATCTTAAAGTTTTTAGTTGTTAAGAGTTACCTCCTTCCTGTGAGATACTCACGCAGAAATGGCAGCTGAAGCATCAGTTTTATTAAAAACCAATGAAAAATATTATCGCTAACTCGCTCCAATACTTGCTATTACAGGGATGCTATTACAACTGGTTATTCATGTTCATCCTTGAATTGTGCCAAATAATTAAAATTATTCAACAAAACCATGAGATGATACAAAGAATATTACAGTTCTTAGAGCTAAAACATCTAACCAAACACTAATCCTACAATTCCTATGTCACAAAAAAAAAACCTAAAATTTCAAAGCCACCAAAAAAAATCAGAATCCAAGACACAGAAAAATCAAAACAAAGATTATAGACAATCAAAAACCCTACACCACCTGTGATTATCACAATCTTCTGGTTTAAACCTTGTTTTCTCATATTCTTGTCCAGTTAACTGACTGCATCCTGAAACGACCCATTAAACTGTTTAAAAAAAGTAATCAAAAAAATTTGTATCGAGATCCGAAAATTCAAAACCGGAAAAATCAAAGCAAAATATAGAAAAGTATACGTACCAGTTAGAAGACGAATTGAAGAAATATAGAAACCACGGAAGATCCATGATAGGGTTGTAGAAGAGTACACGGGAGAACGTAGGGAAGATGATTAGGGTTTTAGGATAAAGAAAGAAGGCTGTGAAAGAAAAGTTTGGCATGAATTAGCGTTTGAATACCAAGTATTCTCGGTGGTGTTTGGCACGATTTCAAAGATAGAGAAAGGATCAAAGTGAGAAGTGATTGTTCTCTGAAAAACCAAACCGATTTTAGAATACGAAAACATCAAAAACAACAATCAAAATCCAAATTAGAGAAGCAAAAATCTAGGGTTCCTATGGAAAGAGGAAAAGGACTTAGAGGTAGAAAGTGAATCGATCTAAAAAGAAGAAAGAAAAAAGAAAAACAACCTTTATATGAAATAGATGCGCATCCAACACCCAAGTAACATTACCCCTGGTTTCGGCGTGAATTTGAAAAGATATTTGAACAACAAAACCAATCATTCCCAGCCGTCCAAGTCAAACGAAATCAGGACGATAATGACCGCGAGATGACCCTTTTCGGCCAATCCTGACCATCTAATGACACTCAAATCTCAGAGTCAAATACCACCTTTTTTTATAACAGTGATACTTACAATGAGCCTTTTCCGTCCACACTTACTTGACAATCAATCAAGTAATACCCTAGAGCAAAGAACATGGGATATGTGCTCTTACCTGAAGATGTCGTGGAACCTTTTTGTTTTCTACTATATCAATAATGGGCAATTCTAGATTGACCGAATTTTTGTACTTCAATTTGTCCCGAAACACTAATAGAGATAGTGGGCCGCACACCCCTGGAGTTTAGCAGGGCCCTGCTGCAGGGTACAAATTGAAGTAAAAAAACTTCGGTATACATATCATTTTTGATAAATAATATTTCTGAAAATTGCAAGATGGGATAGAATTGAATTGAGTTTTGAAGTGAATCAAGAGATTATAAGAGTTTTGAAGTGATCAAGAGATTATAAGTACAGTTATACCTTTTCTACTTGGGATGCACGTAAACACCTCCTGTGAGAACTTGCTATATATACTGAGGTCAGGTGTAAGCTTTCAACTCTTGCAGTAGGGACATTAAGTCATCGCATAGCCATAAAAAGTTGGTGCCGCTGATATACGAACATGAATACGCTATAGTTAAAGGTAGTCACAACTGAGTTGGCTTCGCAATACCTTGATGCTGCTATTCTCAAGCTTGCCACGTTACCTGAATTTTACGCCATGATATTCCGTAACAAAACTTGCTAGACCGCCCATGTTTCTCTTTGGATCTAGCACACTTGTAATAGAAAAACCGTGATCACGAGTTCGATTGTGTAGGTTACCTTGCTATTAATGACCGTACCTGAAAACCTTGGAGTTTCCCATGGTTGAGCTTGCTAGAAAGTGGTGCCGCAACATAACTTGTGGTTCGTATTGAGACTTGCTAGTTTATAGGTTCCGACTAGAACTTTCTAAATCACAATCCTTCCGGCCCGGCCCTTTCTTTTGTCGAAAGTCTTTTGGTTTTCATATATTTTCTCGAGAGCGAGACGAGACACGTAAAAAAATATCTCTCTTCAGGTCATCTTGCTCGATTAGGAATTTATGTAGAGACTTTGCAAATCCATGTTTATTTTGAGGAAAAGGCTATATCTCAAGTTTTAGTTTCTAAAGCATGAATGATAAATCACATGACTGAACGGAGAAAGCATCACCACTGGTTCCAAGTCTTCCCCATTTGATTATCGGAGGTTGTACTTCCCGTACTCTTGAACAAAGCTAAAACTACTTAGGTTTAGGTTTAGGTTTAGGTTAAACAAGAAATAACAGACAGAAGAAGAGATGACTGAAAACTGAATTATTATTGATTATACAAACTTACTGAGATACATGAAGATCGACAGACTTATACATGAATATCTTGAACTCTAAGTTAACGTGTTTTCCTAATATACAAGAATACCAAAGATAGTAAACTCTTAAAAGAGAAACCTCCGTGTGCAATGTTGGGTCACAATGTACACGTATTATGTTGTGTTAACACCCTCCCGCAAGCGTAACGGGTTATCCTGAACCATAAGCTTGAACCGTAAAAGAGAAAACCGATCTTTAGAAAGTGGTTTTGTGAAGATGTCCGCAATTTGATCCTTAGACGATATAAAACGAACATCCAGAAGCTTGGAAGCAACTTGATCACGAACAAGATGATAGTCAATTTCAATATGCTTTGTCCGTGCATGAAATATAGGATTAATAGTGAGATAAGTTGCACCAAGATTGTTATACCATAAAATAGGAGGGGAACGAGTAGATATACGAAGCTCCGAAATTAGGGACTGAATCCACATAATTTCAGCAGTTGCAATAGCAAGTCCCCGATATTCAGCTTCAGTACTAGAACGAGATACTGTTTTCTGTTTACGAGCACTCCAGGAGATAATATTTCCACCTAAATATATACAATATCCACTAGTAGAACGACGATCATCAAGAGAACCAGCCCAATCAGAATCAGTGTACGCACTGAAGGATAATTGTAAACAAAGTGATGGACGAAGAAGTATACCAAAGGTACTTGTATGCTTGAGATAACGAAGAATACGCTTAACTAAACTCCAGTGGAACTCGGTAGGAGCATGCATAAACTGACAAACTTTATTGACATCATATGCAAGATTTGGACGAGTAAATGTTAAATATTGCAATGCTCCAACAATACTACGATATTCAGTAGCATCAGTTAATAAAGTGCTACGATCGGAAGACATATCGCCAGAACTACTCAGTGGAGTGTTACTGGGTTTGAATGCATCCATTTTTTATTGAATAAGAAGATCATGAGCATAACGTTGTTGAGAAAGAAATAAACACGAAGAAGTACGAGTCGCCTCAATGCCAAGAAAATAATACAAGGAACCAAGATCTTTAATTGCAAATTCTTATTATAAACGAGTGAGAATAGAGGCAATACTTGTGGTACTAGAGCCAGTAACGATGATGTCATCCACGTAGACCAACAAATAAATAGTACCATAAGTACCATTGTAAAGAAACAAAGATGAGTCACACTTTGAAGTAATAAACCCAATTTGTAGCAAAAAGGTACTAAGTCTGTGGTACCATGCACGAGGAGCCTGTTTAAGTCCGTAAATAGAACGATGTAATTTGCAAACATGTGTAGGAAAACGAGAATCCACATAACCCGGGGGTTGTTTCATGTACACCTCTTATTGAAGTTCTCCATGTAAGAAAGCATTATGCACATCAAGTTGATGAATAAGCCAGTTGGAAAACAAAGCCAATGTAAGAATAATTCGGATAGTGCATGACTAAACTTTTCGGTAAAATCTATTCCCTCTTGTTGATTGTAGCTTTAGCAACCAAGCGAGATTTGCGGCATTCAATTTCACCATTAGACTTGCGTTTGATACGAAATACCCATTTACATCCAATAACATTCATAGAAGGATCATATGGTACTACTGTCCAGGTACCATTTCGGAGTAATGCATTGATTTCATCATCTGATGAGACACGCCAATCTAGATCTTTATGAGCTTCTGAAATACAAGTTGGCTCACTAAGTGAATCACATACCAGCGTGTATTTGGAATTGGGTTTAAAAATGCCATCCTTATCCCTAGTCACCATTGGATGTGTTGCACGAGCAAGTACTACAGCGGAAACATGATCACTGGAATTTTCTACTGTATGCGTGGAGCCTAGGATGTCAGATGACGACGCAGGAGCTGGTGCTGGAGATTGGTCGTTGGTTGAAAACAGATCCGAATTAGAAACAGGTACAGACAAAATACTTTCTGAGGTTGTAACAGCACTATCAATAGGAACTCTTTGTTGGCTTGGTGGAGACCGAGGAACCAAAGGTGGCGTCAGTTGCTGAACAAGTGGAGACTGTCTTGTTGGAGACTGAGGAGACAAAGGTGGCGTCAGATGCTGAACGGGTGGAGGATGACGAATCACAGATGGGGATGAAATATTATGCGCGGACTAAGTGGTAGTACTTGAATCTTCCAAAACTGTACAAACTGGCAGTGTCGGAAAAATAGTAGAACGTGCTACAGAGACTGGTGGTAATGGAACAAACAAGGGTGAAGTGGAAGTTACCTGAGAAGTGATCGATGCCGGTGAAGGTGATGATGCAGTCGCAAAGGGAAAGGTAATCTTATCAAAAACAACATGACGACTTACGTAAATACGACCCCGTAGGAATATGAAGGCACTTGTAGCCTTTTTGAGATGGACTATAACCAATAAACACACACGTAGATGAAAGAGGCTCCATTTTGTGAGACCTATACAGACGTGGGTAAGGATAACATAAACAACCAAATACACGAAGAGAGGTGTAATCCGGTGAAAGACCAAAAAGAGCTTCGTATGGAGATAAATTATTAATGGAAGTGGAAGGAACACGATTCATTAGATAAAAAGCAGTGTAAAAAGAATCATACCAATATGAGGATGGTTCAGAAGCCATGTTTAGGATTGTAAGACCAGTTTCACGAATATGACGATGACGGCGTTCCACTAAACCATTTTGTTCATAAGTATGTGGACATGAAAATCTATGAAAAATACCAAGCTGTTGAAGATGCGGAGTAAGTTTACGATACTCAAGTGCATTATCAGATTGAAAAATTTTGATTTTTCAATTAAAAAGATTTTCAACATGCTTTTGAAACAAAAAGAATATAGAAAATACATCAGACTTTTGAGACATAGGAAACATCCAAGTAAAACGACTAAATGCATCAATAAAAATGATATAATATCCGTATCCTTCATTAGATAAAATATGAGAAGGTCCCCATACATCTGAGACAATTAAATCTAATGGATTCAAATAAGTAGTTTTACTGGAATTAAAAGGTAACTTATGACTTCTATGTTCATGACAAGATGAACAAAACTTAATAGTCTGACTGGAAACTGGAAGTAAAAACTGAGAGACGACTTTACGAATTGTACGCATCATTGGATGTCCCAATCGAGAATGCAAGTCTTGTAGGCTAGCACGTTCTCCTATGCAAACTTTAGGAGACTTAGACGAATCATCAAGTTGATAGAGACCACCCCTCCTACTGCCGAGAAGAAGAACCTTCCAGGTACATCGATCCTTCACAAGATAAAAATTCAGATGAAATTCGAATAAGACATTATTATCAGTAGCGAGACGAGAAACTGACAAGAGATTATGAGATATTTGTGGTGCAAAGAGAGCATTACGAAGCTGCAACTTACGGTTGGCAGTTCCCAAAATAGAGGATCCAACATTAGAAATTGGAATAGAAGAGCCATTACCCATCTGAATTTGTTCAGGACTAGTATATGATGTAGTTTTGAAGTGGTAAGTAGAGTATCGTTCGCTCGGACTTTTTTTAAGAATTGATTTTAGACTTAATAAACAAAAATACTAAAAACAAAGAAAAGATTTTAACAAAGTTGAGAGATACTGGGACTTAGGATTCCACCAAACTTCACAATCAATTGGTTCATACAATGATTCATAACAATTTTAGCTCTTTTCTAGACTCTATTTCTTTGCCAAAAGTAGATTTTATAAAGCATTAGATGTAAATCGTAAGCATAGTGCATCAAAAGTTCTTAGACTAAGCATACACTATCAAGCAAAATCAAAAATAATCAATGAAAATCATAAATCGATTAAAAATCAATGCAAGAAGTCTTAAGAATTAATTATAATTACCAAACATTGTGAAACATGGCTTCCTCCGTCATCCCAGTGTTGGGGTTTAGCTCATCATGGTAGAAACACGCTCAAAATTGATATTCATAGCTCAAAAAGTGCTTACAAGAGGTGAAAAATAATAAAGCAGTGAAATCGCAACGGATATAAGTGTTGCAAGACACTGTTACAGAGAACGATAAATCTTTTGTGTAGCAGAATAAACGACTGTCTATATGAGTCTGTTCTTCGTGTTCTTGAGAACGACACTTCTAAAGTGTCAGTTCTTCGTCTTCTTCACCTGCTGCTGCTGCAGCTCTGCAACTACTTGTTCTTCTGCTCTGCAACCTCCCAACAGACCCCCAAACTCCCGACTCCCTTCTTTGAACATCCCAACCCCTGTTATATACTTCACAAAGTCCTTGAATCCCGAGAACACCCCTGTTTTTCTTCTTTTCCAAGTTCCGGGAATAATCCCTTTTAAGGATTTCTTTACGCGTCTTAGTTGTATTATTTCCCAAAAACATATCCACTTTGATAGAATCAAATCAACAGGGACAATATCTTCCCCTGTATTACACGTAACTTCTCGTAATAGAATCAAAATTCCGAGAATATTGTACCTTCCCTGTGTTGTCCTAACAGGCCAATTAGAATCTAATCCAGCGAGAAAACCCGAGTAAATCTTGTCCAAAACTCAAACCAGAAACTCGGTAAAACCATCCTCCTCGTTTAATCGAAAACCGATGAGCAAGCCCAAGTTTTCCTAATCCAACATGTATACCAAGCCTGTTTAGCCCTTATGAGTCCATCCAAACTATTTCCGCCGATTGAATCTCTTCAGAAATCCCCCAAAAATTCAACCTTAATCTGTTCCGTGAAAACAAGTTTTTCCCGCCAAAACCATCTGTTCAAAAGCTAGGGGATGGAGTGCCCCTATCCAAGCTAGGGGTGCGAATAGCAAGTGGTCGCCCCTTAGTAATTGAGGTGCCCCTTATCCAAATGAGGGGTCCGAATAGTAATTTTCTCCCACGAGCGCAAATACCACTTTTCGAGCCAATTTTCCCGCAAAAGCTTATTTCTCCAAAAACACCTATAAAGACATAAAATACCAAAATAAGCGCAAAAGCGAGTACTAACATTACAGAGAATTGAGACTAATATAGACACATAAATGCGTCTATCAAATACCCCCAAACTTATTATTTGCTAGTCCTCGAGCAAATCAAATATCTACAAAATAAAATCCTTACTCAGTGTCGCATGCATCGTCGATTGCATTTAGCGTATGCAATAAGCCTTTAAACCCCTAGGTGGCCCTAGTGGCCGAGTTATAGTCTCGGGAGGGTTTACCAGAGGTATACCCACAAAACCTTTACTCCAGACTCTAGCTATTTACGCAGAACCTTGGAAGGCACTAAAGAATCTCCTTGGTTGGCATACTTATTGACTACAGGGAGGAAGTACCACGATGCGAAATTCCAATTGTTGTACACGAGTTTGCTCTCAAGCATACTAAAATTCATATATAAGTGTGAGCTTTACTCGAGATAGTTTCGGACATCATAACGGATTCAACCAATCACATGGATAGATTAAGAAGATGGATGTAGAGAAAAACGTAGATGGTTTTGATGTTGACTAAGGTGAACGGTGTTTCTCATATCTCATCTCAAGGCCACTGCCAAAATAAACCTATCCTAATGGATTGAGATACTGGTCTGAACTAATATCAACACACTGGCATATACAAGGGAACCAGTGGTCGATAATCCTAACTCTAGGTCAACACAACTGGCATATACAAGGGTTCCAGTGGTCGACTTTATTAAATTTATTCCGGTTGGTCAGGTGGTCTGGTCTCAATTTTATTTTTTTTTATTATTTTTTACTTTTATGTATCTCAATCACTCTATTTCACCCTAGCAATGGTAACAACTTGAATCGTGAGCCCCACCTAATCACTTAGACAAACATATTTTAAAGAAAACAAAATAAAAATAGAAGTGAAAAGGATTCAACAAGATATGGCGAAACTACCTTGTTTTTTATTTAATTCTAACACCGAGCTGTGCTTTTATGAATAGACTCTTTAGATGTTTCCATCTAATCAGATTGGTTCCTCAACTCCTACAACCAAAATGCTTCCATCCACTTAGATTAGTTAGTGCCATCCTTAATAAGCATAAATTTCTAGGCTCTGGAGTTTATTTATTGCAACCAAAAAGTTTCTCCCACACCCCCAAACTTAAATCTAACATTGTCCTCAATGTTCTAAAGATAAAATTAAAAGCATGAACAAGGAGAAACTGTTACCATTTGAAGTAAAACAGGTTAAGGAAAGATATTACCATGTCGCATGAATATTGGGTTACCTCTCAAGAAGTGCTAAGTTTAAAGTCTTCAGCCAGACGGTAAATACCACAAAATGGCTAATTACCTTTCAAAACATATATCAATAGTCGAAACAACTGTGGGTCAACAAAATCAAATAAAATTTCCACAATTATTAGACAACTGCACCAAATTAGAAAAATGAACAGACATAACACATCCTCATCCAAGGTTTCCTGCAAGACAACTGGGTTTTTCTGTGGTGCCCACTTGGGCTGACAAATAGATTCATTTGAACAGTAGGTCTCCAATAGATGGATTTCCTCCTGGACAGTATCAGGAGGATCAGGTTGTTGAGTCGGAAGAGACTCAAGTAATACCTCAGGCACACTAGGCTCGAGTCCCAAGTTAGGGACTTTTATTTGACCATCATCACCCCCAAACTTAGGGTAATCAGTATTTTCAGATAAACCTCTAACTATTGCTTGAATTTCCGGATCCTAGGAGTCTTTAAAATACTCAAAAGCTTCTTCTAGATCATTACCCCCAAACTTAGGGTCAACATTACTCTCCGTAAGTCCTAGCACTATGGCTTGAATTTCAGGGTCTGTAGAGTCTTTAAAGTACTCGAGAGCTTCTTCTAGTTCAAAAGTTTGGTCACCTAACCGACTTAAGAGAATTGTCTCATCAAATTCATCTAAGGAATCACCAAATAAAGTGTCGTCCCAATTATCCTGAATTAGATCCTGAACTAAAGTGCTAATCATATTCACTTCCTCCAAGTCATCAGAAGGTTGTCTATTAACATTAAAGACATTTAGTAAAGTGGTCATATTACCAAAGGATATGTTCATAATCCCGGTCCTACAGTTGATGATATCATTAGATGTGGCTAAAAATGGGCGACCTAAAATCACCAGGTATTTGAGCACTAGGGTCTGAACAGGGTTGAGTGTCTAAAACAACAAAATCCTTTGGATAAATAAATTTATCAACCTCAATCAAGACATCCTCTATGACACCACGAGGTACTTTGCCGGATCTATCGGCTAATTGTAGGGTCATTTTAGTCGGTTTCAACTCACCAAGACCTAGTCTGGGTGTACACATGGTACGGGAGTAGGTTAACACTGGCTCCTAAGTCAAGTAATGCTTTATCAACCATGTGATTACCAATCGTACAAGATATGGTGGGGCATCCAGGGTCTTTATACTTAGGGGCTGTTTGGTTCAGAAGGATTGAACTTACCTGACCATCTAAAAAGTCTTTCTTATGGAAATTAAGCTTACGCTTTCGTGTACAAATATCCTTAAGAAACTTGGCATAAGCAGGCATTTGCCTAATTGCTTCTAATAAAGGAATATTTATGTTTACCTGCTTAAAAATCTCCATTATTTCGTTGAAAGTCGACTCTCTCTTAGTTGGAACTAACAACTGTGGATATGGGGCTATGGGAACAAAATGAGATCTATTGGGAACCACATGGGCATCACTAGAAATTTTATCAGTATCTTCAGCTAGTGGCTCCTTCTGGGGCTCATCTTGGGAACTAGAATGGGAACTAGAAGGTGGATCTACAATATGTCCACTATTAGGCATGGCTACCTAATTGTCTACCGTTTTACCACTCCTAAGGGTTGTTCTGAGAGTTCACATGATTGAACTCTTTCTCTCTAGAGGATACTTCATGAATTGATCTAGTATTGGGTAGTGGTTGGTGGGGGACTTTTCCTTTTCTCTTTCGCTCAAAAATTCCGCAATTATACTAACTCGATTTTTAGCTCGAAATAGCCCGAGAGTTTTCCGTAAACCTTTCTCAACCGTTTGCTTAAACTCGGAGTATTATGAGATAAGATGGTCGAGAGACTCTTCTAAGCTCATGATTTTTTTATCCGATGGGTTCGATGCGATCCGGCCTAAATGGTTCTTAGTATACCCAAAACTTGGGAGAGTCTCAGAAATACTAGACTGACCTTGACTCTGGCCCTTAGACCAAGAGAAATTCGGGTGGTTTCTCCAACCAGGGTTATAGGTATCGGAATATGGATCAAATCTCTGACGGTTTTCAAACCTAGAGTTGTTATAAAGAGCATGGGCTTGCTCTTCGTATCTAGCATGGTGTGACCCTTGATTCATTTCTAAGGCCTCTAGACGCCTAAGAATATCCGACCCATAATCAACTCTATCGACCCTATAGATATGATTTCTAGGTATTTCGGTTCTCTCATTGAAGCCCATTGACGAGTCTTCTCAGCTAACTCGATGAACTCGGCAAAACATCCATATGAGTCTTGATGTGTAAATTCTCCACCACTAATTGTTTCTACCTGAATACGGGTTTCACTATCAAGGCCCTCATATAAAATTTGGGCCATGCGGGCTTTTTCAAAGCCGTGGTGTGGACACTAGTATAACAATTCACTAAACCTTTCTATATAATCATGAAGTTTTTCACCTAATTTCTGCTTAAAGGTTTGGATAGACTGCCGAATAGCTGCAGTCTTATTGTGTGGGTAGAATTTCTTAACAAATGCCTATACAAGACCATCCCAGGTGGTAATTGTTTTAGAAGGAATAAAATGATACCACTCTTTGGCTTTCTCATAGAGAGAGAAGTGAAACAAACGTAACCTAAGCACATCTTTGGAGACATTCGGATAGTTCATTGTGTCACAAATCATTTCAAAGTCTCTTATGTGGGTATACGGGTTCTCATTCTCTAATCTCCTAAACTTACGAAGCATGCCAATAGTCTCAGGTCTAATATCAAATTGGACCGTAGAAGCTAGTAGAACTACCCCTGGGTCACGCACTACCCTAAACGGGTTCAAACGATCCCTAAGGGTTTTTATCAGGACCTCATCATCCTTTTCCTCAACCATTTTGGCAAAAATAGAAGTATTGAGGATATTTTCCTCATCCGTGAGAAGAACGTCCAAAAATAGGACTTTCTAGATTAAGGTAGTCAAGATTCTTGTTTCCTAAAATATCACTTCTAGGTTTTTTCACGCATAAACCGTCCTAGAGCGTCTCTCTTACGTTCGGCATACAAGAATTCAACAAAATGTGCACATGCAAATCTTGGGCTAACTAATTTAGGTAAGCTTGGGTTACCTACAACGAAATATACCCAAAGGTACGAGGCTGAGGTTTGTGGACTTTGTTTGGTAACTCCCATAAGTCCCAAGGAACGGGTTCAGCTTACTAATCCACCAGTTTTCCTAAACTCGGTAGTCTGACGATGCAATTGGTTTGTGCACGTGTTATTTTTTTTTATTAATAAACTACTAAAAAAAATAAACAAACAATATGTACAAGTCCAAAAATAAGGAAATAAAAACTAACAAAAATAAAAGCTTCGGCTTTCTCCTTTTATGGCAAGTCCAACTTTTCACCTTCGTTTCAAGCAAAACCTGCACAACAAAAGCAAAAATACCCAAAGTAAAATCAAAGAAAATAAAAATAAAAATATATATACAAAACCTTAAAAAAAAATGCTAAACCTAAAACCTAAACCTAAATACAAGTCCGCGTCGGCGGCGCCAAAAACTGATGTAGTTTTGAAGTGGTAAGTAGAGTATCGTTCGCTCGGACTTTTTTTAAGAATTGATTTTAGACTTAATAAAAAAAAATACTAAAAACAAAGAAAAGATTTTAACAAAGTTGAGAGATACTGGGACTTAGGATTCCACCAAACTTCACAATCAATTGGTTCATACAATGATTCATAACAATTTTAGCTCTTTTCTAGACTCTATTTCTTTGCCAAAAGTAGATTTTATAAAGCATTAGATGTAAATCGTAATCATAGTGCATCAAAAGTTATTAGACTAAGCATACACTATCAAACAAAATCAAAAATAATCAATAAAAATCATAAATCGATTAAAAATCAATGCAAGAAGTCTTAAGAATCAATTATAATTACCAAACATTGTGAAACATGGCTTCCTCCGTCATCCCAGTGTTGGGATTTAGCTCATCATGGTAGAAACACGCTCAAAATTGATATTCATAGCTCAAAAAGTGCTTACAAGAGGTGAAAAATAATAAAGCAGTGAAATCGCAACGGATATAAGTGTTGCAAGACACATTACGAGGAGAACGATAAATCTTTTGTGTAGCGGAATAAACATTTGTCTATATGAGTCTGTTCTTCGTGTTCTTGAGAAACGACACTTTTAAAGTGTCGGTTCTTCGTCTTCTTCACTGTTCTTCTGCTGCTGACTCTGCAACTACTTGTTCTTCTGCTCTGCAACCTCCCAACAGACCCCCAAACTCCCGACTCCCTTCTTTGAACATCCCAACCCCTGTTATATACTTCACAAAGCCCTTGAATCCCGAGAACACCCCTGTTTTTCTTCTTTTCCAAGTTAAGGAATAATCCCTTTTAGGATTTCTTTATGCGTCTTAGTTGTATTATTTCCCAAAAACATATCCACTTTGATAGAAGTAAATCAACAGGGACAATATCTTCCCATGTATTACACATAACTTCCCGTAATAGAATCAAAATTCCGAGAATATTGTACCTTCCCTGTGTTGTCCTAACAGGCCAATTAGAATCTAATCCGGCGAGAAAACCCGAGTAAATCTTGTCCAAAACTCAAACCGAAACTCGGTAAAACCATCCTCCCCGTTTAAACGAAAAACCGATGATCAAGCCCAAGTTTTCCTAATCCAACATGTATACCAAGCCTGTTTAGCCCTTATGAGTCCATCCAAACTATTTCCGCCGATTGAATCTCTTCAGAAATCCCCCAAAAATTCAACCCTAATCTGTTCCGTGAAAACAAGTTTTTCCCGCCAAAACTATTTGTTCAAAAGCTAGGGGATGGAGTGCCCCTATCCAAGCCAGGGGTGCGAATAGAAAGTGGTCGCCCATTAGTAATTGAGGTGCCCCTTATCCAAATGAGGGGTCCGAATAGTAATTTTCTCCCACGAGCGCAAATACCACTTTTCGAGCCAATTTTCCCGCAAAAGCTTATTTCTCCAAAAACACATACAAAAACATAAAATACCAAAATAAGCGCAAAATCGAGTACTAACATTACAGAGAATTGAGACTAATATAGACACATAAATGCGTCTATCTGTATATTCGGTTGAAAACTGAAGACGAGAAAGATCATTCGTTATATGATCTGTGGCACCACTGTCAGGAGTCCATGGAGGAGTTGGTAATAAACCAGTTTGAGCAGCATAAGCACGAGGTGCGGAAGCCGGTGGTTGACGGCGCGGAGGACGAAAACTTCGATCAAACCGGTTCCAACAGTCTGGAGCTTCATGATTTGGACGACCACAGAGCTGACATGGGAGTTCCGAACGACTACGTTGTGCTTGAGGAGCTTGAGGACGATTGTAAGCGAGAGAACCGGGACGATCTTTGTGCGGTATTGAATCGAGTTGGTGCAGCGGCGAACCGAGTTGGGTAGGAGATGTATATACCATAGAATCGAGATGAACTTGATGCAGCATTCGGGATGGTGCGAGCAAGGTTAAACATTTGAGCATTCAATGTTTTGGGTGATGCTCTATACGCAGTTTAAAAGTTAGAAGAAAAGTAAGAAAATCTTTCACAGTTAGAGAACTCATCGTGGTAGTCAAGGATGTAACGATGGCATCATAAGAATTGTCAAGGCCAGCGAGAAGACAGTGACGGAATTCTTTGTTTGTAACTGTTGCATTAGCAGCTGCAAGATTATCCACTAAGTGTCGAGCATGATTGATATACTCGCGCATGATTTTTGATCCTTTCTTAAGAGCACGTAGCTCGCAGTTAAGATGGTGAATTTGAGCATCAGATTTAGAGGCATATTGATCTTCAAGAGAGTCCCATATTTCTTTGAAAGTTGTAAGACGATGAACGTGACGAAAAACAGCAGGTGAAAGAGACGAGAATAACCAACTTACCAAGATTTTATCCTGTTTTGTCCATGAAGCAAACGCCGGATTGGGAGCTTCATCAGTAAGAACATGTGCTGGGCAGGGTTTTGTACCAGTAACATGACCATCGAGATCGTAACCCTGAAGATACGGCAAAAACTGAGCACGCCACAAAGAATAATTAGTTTCATCCAGCTTAAAGGTGATGATATGATGAGGTTGAGAGAATTGAACATGAGCCATGGTTGAAATTTGTGAAGGAGAAGTGGATTGAATAAGTTCCGAGGTTGTAGAAGAAATTGTAGAGGATTGAGTAGACATTGGTTTGGAGGATCTAAAAACCTAGCTGATACCAAGTTAAAACTACTTAGGTTTAGGTTTAGGTTAAACAAGAAATAATGAGTGAGAAGAAGAGATGGTGAAACCGAATTATTATTGATTATACAAACTTACCGAGATACATGAAGATCGGCAGACTTATATACATGAATATTTTAACTCTAAGTTAACGTGTTTTCCTGATATACAAGAATACCAAAGATACTAAACCCTTAAAAGAGAAACCTCCGTGTACAATTTTGGGTCACAATGTACACGTATTATGTTGTGTTAACAAACAGAGAGAGAATCACGAGAGGCGAGGGCCATTTGAGACATCCACAAGTTATAATGGAAATTCAATAATGAAGAGCGATATATACTCGAAAATGCTTCTTACCCCACCTTTTCTCCTTAAAAATATTTCTCCCATGACATGTCGCTCCCCCTCTGGTCCATGGTATATATACTTGAGTGCCAAAAGTGGGTTTTGATAGGCACCTCCTCTAAATTTTGGTCTGGAACATACTAGACTAGGTAATCAAGAACGCGCAATTGGGGATATAGAAACTAATTGGGGGATATGAATTACTTCCCCCAACCCATGGTGTGTGCTAAGGGGTGATTTTTGGGGGCGAAAATACTAAAATACCCTTCCCACAAAATAAAAATCAAAAACTTAAAATCAAAAAACAAAATCATATCCCCCATTTCCATCTCCACTTCTTATTAATCTTATTTAGGGGTGGAGCTTTGAAACCCAAATATTTCCCATTCCCTTTCAAATTCTAAACTCTCCCATTCTATATCAAATTCTCTTCTCCTCACTTTGGAAACCAATTTTTTTTTATTCGGAAGTGATGAAGATCATCTTTGAAAGTGATGATGACCTTTCAAATTCTAAACTCTCCCACTCTATATCAAATTCTCTTCTCCTCACTTTGGAAACCAATTTTTTTATTCGGAAGTGATGAAGATCATCTTTGAAAGTGATGAAGATCATGCTGAAAGTGATGAAGACCATGCCGGAATTGATGAAGACCATGCCGGTATCATGTTCCGGCATATGGTCTTCATCAATTCCGGCATGGTCTTCATCTCTTCCTTTTTGAATTTTTTCTGGTATTAATCAGTCCACTTCCGGCATAGAAAATAAAGCAACATGGTATGCCGGAAAACAATACCGGCATGGTCTTCATATCAACTGACCATGCCGGCGGTGGACTGATTAATACCGGAAAAAGTTCAAAAAGGAAGAGATGAAGACCATCGGAATTGATGAAGACTATATCCGGAACATGATACCGGCATGCTCGAGAATTTCCTATCAATGCCGGTAGTCAAGAAAAAAAAAAATCAACATTACGGATACTTTTCATCCTGTTAGGCATGGAAATTTAAGCAAAATACTATCGGAACATGTCTGCGGCATGCTCGAATCCATGATTACCATCTTAAATTACTGCATTCAAAACCAGAAAGTGGCAAACAATTTATGAACATCCAACAATTGCCCGCATGGGTTTTTGGTTGAATACCATCTAGGCACCAAGCTTTTTCAGCTGCAACAATGGTGGATTCAAAGAAAAAAATCAATTTTTCAACCTCTTATTAGCGGTAATCTCTCATCACAATCATCTTCTATTTTCAAAAAAAAAAATTCCACTCAATATTTTTGTTCTCTCCATCTACTCCTCACTCACACAAATTAAAATAAAAACACACACTAATCTATCCCCCAAATACTTAAGTTTTTTACTAATTATTATTAACCACTAAACATGATTAGTGAGGGGTATATTAGGATTTAAAAAAATAATTACATAAGGGGTGACCCAGAATTGCTATTGGGACTCCTATTTTGTCTTGTAGGTATATCCCCAATTAGTTTTCATATCCCCCAATTGTGCGTTCGTAATCAACTCTTTTTTATTTTTATTTTTTTTTGGTTGAGGAAAGGCAAATCTTATTAAAAATAATGAAGGCTAAACTGGAAAAGAAATAGATTCTAGAGCCGCTTCTTACGACAGCATTTCGGGTACAATTCATGGTACTCAAAAAATATTAGTATTAGTACAAAAAATCTTTTTTTTTTTTTTGATCGGTCAAATAGAAAATTCATTGAAAAAAAAAGGTACTTAGGGGTACCTTAACCCAATGATTACAACCGAACAAAAAAAAGGGGAACCGAAAGGGGATTCGGCTACCCAAGAAGAAAGATACAAAAAGAAATAACCATATTACGGATACCGGTATAACGAATCCCATAAAGAAATCACCATATTTGCGGTAAGCTCTAACATATTTGTATTCGATTCGGCCCAAAAGAAGGCTTGTAATTTGATATCTCTAATGAGGCTTGCCAAAGTTTTCTTTTTGTTATCGAAGGTTCTTGCATTTCGTTCTTTCCATATACACCACCATATTGCAACCGGGATGTTGTTCCATATTCTACTAAGTCTTTCATCTCCCCAATTAAACTTCCAAGCCTTCATAGATGTAACGATATTAGGGTCGTATGACCATCCAAAGTGGCACCCTTCAACAAAGTAGTCCCATATTCTCCGGATTCTCCAACAACTATAAAACAAGTGCGAACTTGATTCATCGTCTTCCTCACAAAAACGACATACACTAGAGACATCCATACCTCTTCTTAAAAGTTTATCCGCCGTCATTACTCGATCATGAGAAAGAAGCCAAAGAAAGAAATTGATTTTGTGAGGGTACTCATTACTCCAAACAACATTGAATGGATAATCCGGCTCACCTTGATCGTCGTTGTCTTTAACACCATCCTTAACCGTATATTGACCATGATCACTACCAACCCAAATTCGGGTATCCATAACCCCTTCTTGAATAGATATGGAAGAAAGAAGATTTGATATAGATAACACCTCACTTGTAATGGTTTGAGAGTATCTTTGCCTAGACATAAACGCCCACCTTACACCACCTTCCCTAGCGTCATACATACTAGCCACAACAAACTCCTTGGTCCTTGAAGCTTCATAAGCCAAAGGAAACATATCACATAATCTTCCTTCACCAAGCCAAAAATCTTCCCAAAATCTAGTTTCTCTACCCGCTCCAATCTTGAATCTAATACTTTTGTTAAAATCTTCAAGTTCTTTATAAATATTGAACCACAAGCTACCACCTTTCGATCCTTTGGGTTGGAGAGTTTCCCAACCGGTAAATGTTTCGCCAAACTTTTCAACTATGAGCTTCCTCCACAACGCATCTTTCTCTACACCAAAGCGCCACCACCATTTTTTTAGCAAAGCCGAGTTCACTTGCTTAGTTCTTCTTATACCAAGACCACCCTTTTCTTTTGGTTTTGAAGACAATTTCCACCCAATATTGTGAATTCTTTTCTTATTTTGATCATCCCATAGGAAATTTCTCACAACTCTATCAATTTTCTTAGTTATGGAGCAAGGAGCAAGAAAAATAGAGAGATAATAAATGAATAAACTAGCTAAAATGCTTTTAATGAGAGTTAACTTACCTCCTCTTGCTATTGTTTTTCCATTCCAAGAAGTAACTCTTTTCCCACAAATTTCAAGTGTTTTGTCCCATTTTTGAGTGCCTCCTACCTTGTCTCCCAAAGGTAAGCCAAGATATATGCTAGGAAAACTTGCAAACTTGCATCCTAGCATGTTAGCATAATTTTCAACTTCCTCCTCGACCGCGACCCCAAATAAGCTACTTTTAGAGAAATTTATCTTCAAACCCGAAGTTAACTCGAAACAAAAAAGGAGGTAACGAAGGGCATCGACTTGTTCTCTCTTAGCATCAAGAAAAATGATAGTATCATCGGCAAATTGCAAGTGATTTATTTTTGTTCCCCCTCCTTGGTGAAAAACCCGATATTTGATCAAGTTCTTGTGCTTTGCTCAACATACAACTTAAAACTTCACCAACAATAGTAAAGAGAAAAGGAGAAAGAGGATCTCCTTGACGAAGTCCCTTTTCACTACCAAAGTAACCGAAAGACGATCCATTAACAAGAACCGAGAACTTTGAGAATGTTAAACAATTTCTAATCCAAGCCCTCCAAACCCCACCAAACCCCATTTTGAACAAGACTTCATTTAAAAAATTCCAATTCACATTATCAAACGCCTTTTCAAAATCAAGCTTGCAAACCAACCCCGGTGATTTTTGACGAAGTCTAGAATCCACACATTCGTTTGCTATCAATACTCCATCAAGAATTTGTCTTCCTTTAATAAAACTAGATTGAGTTGTTGAGATTAGAGTAGGAAGGTGTACCTTTAAACGCTCCGCCAAAACCTTTGAAATGATTTTGTACACACTCCCAATAAGGCTAATAGGCCGAAAATCTTTTACTTCCTCTACACCCGCCTTCTTAGGGATAAGCGCAATAAAATTGTTTTTCAATGATGAATGAAGAATATTGTGGTCATGAAATTCTTCAAAAACCTTCATCAAATCTTCTTTTAGGAAATCCCAACAAACAATAAAGAACTTCATAGGAAATCCATCCGGACCCGGGGCACGATCAATTCCCAAATCTTTAATTGCATTCTTAACTTCTTCTTCACTAAATGGTCTCTCCAACGAAATACTTTCATTCTCATCGATACGCTTTAGACACATATTTTTGATTCTAGGACGGTTGTTTGAAATTTCTTTAAACGCCAACTCAAAATGATTTGCAATACCCATCTTGATTTCTTCCTTGTTCCCGGTCCAACGTCCATTGATACGAAGGTTATTGATGTTGTTAAAAGCTCTATGACCTTTCACCACTCGATGAAAATGTTTGGTGTTACGATCGCCGTCCCTAAAATATCTAACTCTTGACTTTTGTTTCAACATTATGTTTTTTCGACGATGTGCCACCTCAAAATCCACTTTAGCCGTCACAAGCATGTCTTCTTCAACTTCGGAAAGACCCCTTTCATCATCTAGTTCATCTAACTCTTTCATCTTCGTAAGCGCCGAATCAATAGCCCTATCAATGTTCCCAAAGACATCTCGATTCCATATCTTCAATTTTTCCTTCAAAGCATGTAACTTCTTTGAAAAACATTCACCCGCCGTGCCTAAAAAAGAAAAAGACTCCCACCATTCTTTCATTAGTGAAATTATGTTAGTTCCATTAAGCCAAGCTAATTGAAATCGAAAGGGGCAAGCACCCCAATCCGAGTCCTTTGAGCATAACTCAATAGGAAAATGATCCGAAAAAGGTCTTGCAAGGCGTTTAAAAAACAACTTTTTTAATCCACTTTGATGAAATAATGTAGTCACCATTTATTTCATTCTCTAACAACACTCGGCCCTCAACGAAAGCGTACGTCAACATCTCATGCACATTTGGTAAAAATTTCACGGTCAAGCTATCATTTTCGGGTAAATCTGCCTTTACTGTTTTTAGTAACTGAGCAGTGGGGTGTGGTCCGGGGACTCCAGAGTCCAGAACTATTGTTACTTTATGAGACCCACTAAGATACTCTTTGTGTAGTAAAGTACTCTCCACCACTAGGATCCACTAGGATACCTAATTGTCAAGACTCAAAAGTAAAAGTTCTAGTATCAAGCTCCTGGAAACTTCCTAGCTATTTGAAACGATAACAAGCTACAACAGTTCATTTAATGGCATGAATAAAATTTGGTTTATCAGTAAAATTATCAATTTAACTCCTTCATATAGAGGTGTAAAATGTGCAAGCCCGGCATAGCCCACGAAGTCACGTGCTTAGCGTGCTGCGTGCTGTGTTGGGATGTGCCAGAGATTCAGACGTGCTGGGATGGGCTGTGCTAAATGGCGTGATGTGATGTGTTGTGCCTGAAAAATAAACGTGTTATGTCGTGCTGTGTTGTGCTAGCACATTTATTTTATGTTTTCTAAAATAAATATTTTTGAGATATTTTAGTTAGCACATGTATTATTACAGAAATAAATTAGCATAACGAAAATAAAATGTCAGAAATTGGCTAAAACAATTATTCTTTTGTGAAATATGCATCACATGTGATGTATTGTGTAGTATTTTACGCATGACGTGGCGTGCTTTCTTCACGTGTCGTGTTGTCTTTGTCTTAGCGTCTTTGTCTTTGATGTGCCTATTTGTGCGGCACAACACAAAGACATTAAACAAACGTGATGTGCCCGTCTTTGGGCTGGTCACGTCTTTGTCTTGTATTTGTGCTCAAATTTTAACGTGTTGGGTTGTGCCATAAACGTGCTTGTCCGTCCCAATTAACACCTCTGCGGCTTCAGTTGCTTAGTGAAAATATCAGCAGAAAAATTAATTTTCCTGAAATCTCAAATTTCGAACAGGCCAGTATCCATCTTGGCCTCACAATCCAAGGTACAATACCATAACTGAGAGGGCGCACCACATTTGCTGATTCCGAATGAACTCTAATTCTCGTCAAGTTCTATTTGATGGCCTATTCAAGTTCAAACATAACAGTATAAATCTCAGCTAGCTAGATAATTAGTTTAAATACCAAAGCCAATGCTTAAAACACCTAACAGAATACTGTCAGCTTTTCTTGCAATAACTCCTGCACAAGGGTTATCTTTTGCTGCACCACCACAACAAATCAAAATTTACTCAGTTGGAGGATGCCAAGTACGTTCCAAGGGGTTAGAAAACTTCATCCTACGGAAAGAGACACAAAAATAGTTCATAATACACAAGTCTTAGTGCCATGCATATGGCCCTTCATCACTTCATGCGAACTGAACTATCGTGCATCAGATGATACCCGCTAGATACCTATTTTTTTAACACAAAATTGGTCAAAAAGACCAAAACAGAAAATTCCTGGGTGAAATAGATTCTTAGCTTTAGATACTGTTTATATAGCCAAAAAGGATAAAAATACTCTTCATTTGGCCAAAATGGATATTTGACCCAGAATATTTTTTATTTATTAACCTGAAGAGACAAATATGTCCCTATCTTCTACAAATGTTTACTGGGTTGGAGAAGAACATAATTAATTTGCTCTGTTTTTTACGAGTTGATTGCAGGCAAAACCGAATTAATTTTCTCTGTTTTGCTCCGTTTTTAAGAGTTAATTGCAAGCAAAACAGAGTACTAAAACAGAGCAAAAAACAGAGTACTAAAACATAGTAAAAAATAGAGCTTGTACAACCAAAAACAGAGTACGTAAAACAGAGCTTGTACAACATTCAACCACTGTAACTGCAAAATCCTTCCAGCTTCCCTATAAGCAGTTACAAGACCACCTGCAGTTCCGCAACCTTCTTAACACCTTCCAACTCTTCTTAACACCAGACTTGCTGACCCCAACAAGTAAATACAAATTTCGCAACCTGCAAAATTGGCGAAGATGATAGACGCAAGGCATTAAACTTTGAAATTGAAACAAAAACAGTACTATAATGCATTAACATTTACCAAGGGAAGTATTCGAGAAATACACAAGTGATAACAAATAGTAAATGAGGACGCATAACACACCACACAATAAACACTGAGAAACATGGGAAGACCATGAATGGCATAGGTGGAAAGACATAAATGCAAATGGCATCATCCATATGACATAAATTCAGTTAATAATGACGAGGAAGGGGTGATTCTGGTTAGAGTTTTAGGAAACAAAGGAAGAAGTTCTACATAAAATAAAAACGTACAAATGCATGACAAGTGAAAACTAACAAATATCATCCAGCAGAGTAATGTTTTCTAGTTGAATAGTGCGACATCACCGAGCAGTCACCCCAAAGGTTTCAGAGGTCACGAGAGTTTGTGTAACTCGAGTACTAAGCATGTTAAGCTTTCAAGGATGGATTTGAAGGGATTAGCAGCAGTGCAACACAATTTGCTTGTCAGGGTACTATTCTGAAGGGTGAGCAAATTAGTGTACCAAAATCATCCCCTGCATTCTTACCTACAAAGGGCCTACTAAGAAGCCTTCCCTAGCAATATTATTGACGAGTTAATAAAGGACAAGGGCTGCAACTACAAGTGACTTATATACTAGTTACATTTGTTCATTCCTTGTCTCTTTGCCTTCTTCAACGTAAGTACCAAAACAGTGCATGTTACTCTTCTTAACACCAGACTTGCTGACCCCAACAAGTAAAACTGGATGAAACCAAAACAGTGCGTGGGAGAAACCAAATTCCACCAAACATAAAACTGGATGAAACCAGTTTCATCTGAGTTTAAAAATGAGTGAAACTAAACTCAACCCGATCTAACACACAATGAAACCAGTTTCATCCTATATTAGACATAGGTGCTAAATTCAAGCCAACGTAACATTAGATGAAACTATTATCATCCTAGTTTAAACAAGGGTGAAACAAAATTTTATTCAATCTAAGAAAGGATGAAACCAAATTTCAATTTAACTCAATTTAAAACGGGATGAAAACCGGTTTTCATCCTAGTGTAAATGTGGATGGAACCAAATTCAGTTTCATCCTAATCATTAGAATGAAACCCAGTTTAGTAAGGATGAAACCCAGTTTCATGCTTGTTTACAATCAGTGATACCTAGTTCAAAAATCATAGATTCATCCTACCTATAAATGAAACCGGTTTCATCCTAGTTTAAAATGGGTGAAAGAAAATTCAACCCAATTTAGTATAGGATGAAATCAGTTGCATCCTAGTTTAAAATGGGTGAAACCAAATTCAACCCAATTTAGTATAGGATGAAACTCATTTTCGCCATGTATGTTCAATTCAATCTAACACAGAATCAAACCAGTTTCATCTAATTAAGATGGATAAATTTGAAATCAATTGCAATCAAAACACAATTAAGGTTAAGAAACTTACCAATTGCCATCAATCCATCAATCTCAAAGCAACATAGATATTGCCTTGTTCTTCAATGTTTCATCTGATTTATCCCCAAATTCTTCATTCCTGTGTTGAATCACTCAATTTCTTCAAACCCAAATAGTCAATTCGATTTCAGAAGAACCTTCATAAATTTCTGTTCAAACCCATCTCGATCTCTCTCATCTAAATCGTCGCAGCCATCAAACACCACAGACCCATCCACATCGATCCATAGTAGCACCATCTTCTCAGTCTTCTTTTCCCTGATCTCAAAAGCTTGTTTCTGTTTGAGGGAGACGATGAAAGATGATGGAAAACGAGATCTGGTTTATGTTTGAGTGACGGAGAAGACGAGAAGAAGATAAGTCCGTGATTTAAAGGGTAGTAACGTAAACTCCTCTCCATTGTTATTTGACCCAGGCCGGATCCTAACTGTCTATTTGGCCCAGAAAAAGTATACTTTTGGCTATATAGCCCATTTTCTGTTTTTTTAAGCTAAGTACCCGCTGGATACCTAGCTTGCTACAAATAGGGTCCCATAGAAAAAAACGAGATGGTCAACTTAGTAAGCGGTAAATGACAAACTTAAGATCGGACTGAACGAACTCGGAAAGGTCACGTGAGTTCAGGTCGAACAGTACAAAGAAGACATGCATCAGCCCGAGTCAAAGTGTGATGTACCAAGTTGATGTAGTAAAATGAGATACACTGGAACAAGTTCTATAACCCTCTTTTTGGCTATAAGTATGTAACTATTAGTAGAGAGTAAAAGGCAGGTGTGTGTTTGTGCAAGAGAGGGATATCACTTGTAATCTTGAGATCTGAGAAGTGAAGTTCTAGGGTTCTTAATTATAGTTCTTGAGCAAGCGGCCGGGTAAGATTTGTTTGGGTGCAGTTGTAGATATAGTGCAGCTACAACAAGACTTTGAGATTATGAAGATCAAGTAAGTATTGATTCTCTTAATTTCTTCTCTCTCCCTTGAGATTCTTAATAAATATTTGTACTTATCATTTCATTTGGAACCACACTATTTGATTTTTCATTTTTCTTAATTTATTTTGTTTCCAGACTCATCGAATCAGCCTTAGTTAATGGTGTGATAGATCACTTTCTGAAAGTATACGTGATCATTCTTGTAGCCTATCACTACAAAACATTCACATGGCCCGAAATTTGGGAGGATTGTCGTCGCTGTGAGATTACTGATTTGGAAAACGAGAGGATGGCTGATCTTTCTGCACAAATATTCAATCACTGTGTGGATTCCCTTATAGCACTATTTGCACTCGTGATTTCATTTGCTCATTATATTTTCATAGGATTTTTCACCAGGAACCTGGAAGTGGATAAATATCGTAGTTACAGAAAGATCATACTTCAGATCTTAGCTGCCTTATGTAATATTTGTGCACTCATTTGGTGTGTCCTAATAATCATTCTGCTTGTGTGTTTGGCTAGATTGTTCAATGGGAATTTGAAGAAGTGTTTATGTAACTGATGGGGATAGATATGGTACTAGTACTAGTAATAGTATGAAATGGAGTTTGATAATATTTTCATTTTAATGAGTGATTTGAGGAGCTTATTAGTTCTTAATGGTGAAAATCAAATTACTACTTTTAGTTGTTCAAATTAATTTGATTTAATTAGTACTTAATGAAGATATATGGATTTAATTAATTATTTTAAGTATGGTCTGTTGCTTCCTTGTTCCTTCTTCATTCTATATTTTTCTTAGTAATTTCTTTTTCCTGTCCTTTTCTTTTTCTATGCAATTTTTATGAGGACTTAATAGGTAATAAGACCTTGTATGATCAGAGGCTTCCCAGTTGAGATAGTCTTAAAGATGATCATGATGACATGCATTAAATTAGTTTGAAATGAAGAGCAACTAGCTAGTAGCTGGATGTCACTGCTGAAATAAATTAGCTTCCTATTACTGCAATACTTGTGGTTTGGTTTATATTCTAAATAGGAAACGAATGCATTTAAGTGTTCAACTCTATGTACCTGCAGCCTACTATATACGTCGAAGTTGGTAGTGTGTATGCATGCGTGGTTGGTCATCTACTAGAAATCGCTGATGGACATATGGTTCCAAAAAATAATGTTATCCAAGTATTTTTGTGGATTAATAATGATAATTGTTAGGGGGAAAGCCAATTTTACTAAAGGGAAAGCTGACTTTAGTCTAATTTATTTGACGTTGGGTGGAATAAAAAATTAAATTTCCCCATTATTGATTTGAACAAACCAAAATGTTCCAAAACTAGAATAATGCATGTTCTTAGCTAAAGCAATTTGATCATACAAAAAAAAGATATGTCAACCCGAGACAAGGAACCAACTGGTAAAATGACTCCAGGTAATGTCATAAGAAAATGATCAAGGATGAACAACATGTGTTGCATGGTAGAGAAAGGATAATATAGACACGCGTGGTGATGTTAGAACTAACCCACAAGATTCGACTAGAGGTCGGTGTTAATTCATTACTACGCCTGACCATTTCAATTGCTCAGTCTCGTCTCCCGAAGAAAACCCCATTTTTCTTCAGGAGAGCAATATGTTAGATAGCTGAATCGGATGTTATTCTTGTTTTTGTTTTAATGACTGTTATTTCTTTTAATAATTTTTTTTTGATCCGTAATTTTTGATTGGTAAAGAATTTGGTGCGAGTTTCAAATTCAGGCGATTTTACCACTGTATTACAATGACATCAACTTTTTTTTTTCTTTTAATAATTTTAGACAAATAAGTATAGCAGTGACACCACCTACTTCTTCTTTTTCTTTTAATAATTTTGGTTTTGCCTAAATACCACCAACGCTTTTCCTAATTACCACCCACGGTCTAAAAACTTTATAGTTGTAAACCTAATAGCAGTAGGTAACAATAACTCACCTTCTTCACTGCTACACCCTAATACATAAATACAGTTTTTTTCCCATTAACACCAACAACCACCGCCCCCGTTACTGCATATTACATTTGCATGGATCTTAGTTATAATTTTTCCTTATAAGAAAGGCACAAACAATCTATTCCTATAAGGATTGACATCTGTTCCTATAATGGATATATTTTAGTGGAACTTGCATTATAGTTTTTTGAATTTAAGCCCTCATCTATTAAAGTTAAAACTTAATATATCTATGTAAGAAACTCGAATCAATCTATCTAATCTATGTAACTAAAGTCGTAATTAAAATTTAAAATTAATCTTGATAAAATTATGATCTTAATGCTGTTAAACTGAAAGTGGTGATGTGGTGGCGGCCATGGCTATTATGGATGGTAGCTTATTTCTGGTAGACCTAATGGTGTTAGCCTGTTAGATAATTGTCAAAGAAGATGCGTTTTAGTTACCCACTTTAGTTTAGGTCTACAATTTTTATCATTTAAGACCGTGGGTGGTAATTAGGAAAAGCGTAGGTGGTATTTAGGTGAAACCATAATTTTAGACAAATAAGTATAGCGTTTTTTTTTCCTTGCATATGCATGCAAATACTCGTAGGTATCGAAGATTTACTCCCAATCTACATCGTACAAGAAGAAATTTTTGTTAACAGAAGAGATGCAAATGAGTCATTTGTTATTACTTAGCAGATGCAATTTTATTTTTTCTTCAGAAGTGGATATAAACAAAAAAATAAATAAATTATATTTTCTAGTCTCCCCCTCTAAAATTCTCATGTATCCTCGTGTTACGGTAGTACAGTGATAAAGTCAATAGGTGACGATAGCAGATGGTTTGACGGAAATTCGATCTTTTGTTAAATCAAGAGGAGACTTGTCTTGGGCTCACGTTTTCAAGTGGAGACTTGTTTTGTCAATAGTTACCTGATGTTATCACCTGTAGCTAGGGGTGTGCAACCGACGGACGGTTGCGGATTAGGGGTCACCCGTAACTAAACCGTCAAAATTGTGAATTTGGAAAATTGAACCCTAACCCAATCACCCGCGGATTCGACCTCTGCAGATCAGCAGATTGTACGGACCGGATGCTGATTAACCGCGGATTTAATTAAAAAAAAAAAAAAGTAAAACATTGCAGTAGTAGTAGTACTTGCAATGATATTACTAACAGATGCATCCGAAATTGGTTGCAACCCTACAAGTGCATCGTCAGTCGAATTACTAATGTTAATTTTCATGAATTTTCTTATTATAAAGAAGAAGAACAACTGTGAAATGAAAATGAAAATCATTTAAGAAAGTGGTTTGGCCAGAGAACCTGAGAGACTAAGGTAGTTAAGAGGTGAAGGTATCTCAATGGTTGATAATGGAGAGAAACTTCCAAGGAGTTTATTATTACTGAGTTGAGACTCACGAAAGAAGTTGTTCCGAGAAACACTTCTGCAAATGAAACTATAAAGATATTTAGGAAAATCAAAAGCAAATTTTAATTAATCAACATTTCGTGTTCGCCACCAGAAGTTAACTAACCATACTATTTGTCTCATAGATTACGGTGCGGATAAATCCGCGGATTTACAAAACCAACCGCAACCAAACCGCTAAACCTTGCGGATTTGAGAATTCATCCGTGACCGGCCCATAAACTCTTGCGGATTGGTTTTTCACACGCAATTTTGCGGACGGTTGCGGATGAAATCCGCGGTTCCGATTGTATGCACACCGTACTTGTAGCTAAATAAGCAACTTTTCTTGTAGAGACACGGGCGGTGATGTTAGACCTAACCGACAAGACTTGACTACAGGTCAATGTTCGCAATTCATTAGTCCTGACCATTTTAATTTCTCAGTCTCTGGTCTACTAAAAAAAAGAGAAAATTGGGAATATGTCCCGTTTTCACTAATTCGTTTGGGGATCTATCCCATGACGGAAAATATTAGTGAATCTATCTCGGAGAGAGATAAAAGCCGTTAAATGGTTGGAATTTCACATGTGTGAGTTTACACGCGTGTTAAAGTGGCGTTTTTACCCTCATCAACTAGACGATGATACTTCGATTCTCTTCTCTACACAGAAGAGAAAGAAACAGACAAAAACTTATGGTAAATATCATTGACAGAGAGAAACCAAGCAACCGAGTTAAGGGAAGAGGTAAATCGTAGCATATCGGGTGAGTTTGTGTTTTTGGAGATCTAGTTGCAGGAAATCCCACACTACACCCCTCATAATATTTCATAGATCTAGATCTATTTCATAATCAAAATAAAGATTAAAATGCTAAAATTATAAAATGGACACAAGGATTTTTTACGTGGTTCGATCAATGTGATCTACATCCACGGTTCTTCACTATGATTATTGAGGTTACATTAGTATTACATTTACAATCTCCATTAATGGATATTTTGTAGAGCTCTAGATCTAATTTTTAGGGGAAGAAGATGATAAAGAAAAATAAATCTCTCTTTGAAAATATCTCACTCCAAAATATCTCTCTCTCTCTCTCTCTTACCAAAATTATTCCCCCTTTCTCTCTCCTGCTCTCTTCTTTATATAGGTGTTTACATAGTGGATGACAGCTCACATACAGCTCATATTCTCGCAAGCTCTTTGATAATTTCGCAGGCTCTTGCTACCTTCTCGCGAGACATTCTAATTCTCGCAAGATCCTCGCACTTTCTTCATGTTTACGTTATCTTCATTTGTTATGTCATTTAAAATCACTTTGCGACGGCTTCACGACGTTGTTAATGAAGATTCCGCAAGTGTGTTGTTGTTGCGATATTTGGATCCTACATCTTGCCTCTTTTTCTTGAATATTGCTTGAAGAGCGATCTTTAAGAAAAATCATTGTTGTAGTATCTTTGATATTTGTTGCGGAAGGAACGAGCGAAAGAATACTGGAATTGAAAAGTACGTACTTGCCTCTATTTTTTTGCGAAGTTCCGAAGCTTTGCGAAATAAATAAGAAGTATCATCTCTTGAAGTATGCGAAGTATGAAGTATCTTTGAAGAAGTATCCGTCCTTGATTGCGAATAAGAAGTATTGCGAACTAATCATGCGAAATTAGAAGTATGAAGTATAAGAAGTATTAATCCTCAAAATATAAGAAGTATTTATCCTTGAATAAGAGTAGTAAGTATTTCCCCTATTCATGCGAAATTATTACTCCATTTTTGGTGAAGATTCTTGCTATTCATTAGTGAACATCCACTTTGGAAATGATTCTTGCCGAGAAGATGAAGAACATAAAATGTTTTCTTGGTTATCCATAGTTGCCTCTGTTCTTTATCTATGAGGGTAGAATCCTTGAGAAAGTGTTGATTGAGCAAATTGTTTTTGCATTCTTATTTTTCCTCCGTCTCATGCTTTGTGCTCATGCGATAGTATAATCTCTTCAAGTTGCTTATCTTATCTTGTGAAATAATTGCATTCTCATGAAATTCTTAATAATTCCGCAAAATTACGAATATCTCTGCGAAGTTTTGAATAATTCTCGCGAAATTGTAAAATACTTGTTCGAATATAATGCTTATTTAATGATTATGTTATGAAATGTGTATGTGATGTTTATGCCATGAAATGCTTATGCGATGCTTTCATGATGCGAGTATGATGCTTGTATGATGAGAATGCTTATCGATTGTAGTGTATAGCTAATGTTTGTGTTACTTAGCTCATTTTGCGGCTTTAAAATTGATGTAGCTTTAAATCGCTTCCATTCTTCATTTCTCCGATTTTGTCTCTAGTATATGCATTCATCTTTGCGTATTTATTGTTCCTCGCAAATTCTTACTTGTGCTTCATCTTTTCTTATTCCCGCACTATTAGTATCGCATAATAATATGATCATAATATTAAATGTATGTTATTTTATTGCCTCAGTTTCATTTCCATACTTGCCTCTCGTTATTTGTATGCAAATGGAAGATTAAGCATAATCTCGCAGATGTTTCTGCTGAATTTGTCATTGCGACAAGATCGCAGGACGTCTTTACATTTTCATGTAATGACCCATTGACCTTGCCTTACCTATCTTGTGTGGTATTATTTTGCCTTCCTAGTTAAAGGTCTTATTTTGCCACCCCTCATTTTTGCGACAATATGATGGGCCTAAATATTCTTGCGAACATAAGCCCCATGACATTGCCGTCTTGCGACAAAATCGCAGGACGTCGTTACACTTTCATGTAAAGACCCATTGATCTTCTCTTATCATTTCTTTAGTATTTTTTCCTCTACATGATGTTTTTCTTGCGACAATATGACAGGTCTAGAAATTCTCGCGAATTTGAAGTCCCATGACATTGCCGTCTTTTGACACTCTCCCTAATGGAGGGTGTCGCCCTTATCATCTCCCTGGTTGCCCCTTCAAGGAGGCGTACATCGGCCATACAAGACTAGCTCCTCCCATCCAGGTCTTAACAGCAAGCGATTGTTTTCGCAGCCTCTTATCCCTTATACCTATAGGGCTTATGGTTACGAGACTGCACCCTAAGTGGAGTTTTCTTGGCGAGTGCAAAGCATGTGCCAAGACTTGTCAAGAGTGGTAAGGAAGTTCCATGCTCCCCGCACTCTTGACTCAACCGTGTACCTCGGCGCCTTGGTCATACATCGACTCCTTGGAAGAGACCTCGGGCGTCCAACCGGGGTATAACCTTATATATATAGTTGGAAATCCAAGGTATCTCTCCAGGATAGGCTTTCATGGGCCCCAAATCTCCATGAATCAGGTTCCGGGAGCGGTGTAACCTTTTCACCGAGCCATGTCAAGAGATACCCCTTATATGACGCACTTTAGGTCTTACATTTGCCTCTTACGAAATATCATTCGCGAACTAGGGTGTACGCCATAAAGGTTCGTCCCATTCACCCACTCAATCATTTTTGTCAATTCATTCAATCATTCATTTTTTATTTTCTCTTCTCATTATCTTTGCGAAGTTATCGCATTTCCATTATCTTTGCGAAATTATCGCATGTTTTCATTCTTTCATTCATCCTTTCATTCATTCCTTCATTTCTGTCATTTCTTTCATTCATTCTCATAATATCATATCATTAGAAGCAAAGTAAATATTCAAGAAAAATTCTAATACATTATAGTCCTGAAATCTTTGTAGTTGTGAAATCTTTATAATTCTGCGATCGTATCGCGTTTTGTGATTCAAATCAAAAATCTTTTATTGTCTATAAAAGAAATATTCTAGAGAAATATATAAATTGATTTATTTATTTTTTTAACTAGAAATCTTTGTAATTTTGAAGTCTTTATAATCTTAAAATCTTAGTAATATTTGTAAATCAAATCAAAAATCTTTTTATTAAAAGTAAAATGTTCAAGGAAAGTGGTACTTAGCTTTTGTGGTTTCTTTGTTGTTGTCGTCTCTTATGAAGTATATGATTGGCTTGTGAAGCTAGCATCCTTGAAATGTATAAAGGTCGCACAAAATATAATTATCTCAGCAAAAAGAAATGTGAGAAATGAGATTTGAACCCTTGACCTGCCTCTTGCATATTCTCGCATCATACCAACTGTTCTATCCCTCTCATGCGAAATTAATTTGCGAGATAATCATCAACTTTCTTCTTTGCGAGATAAGCAAAGTCTGTGTGAAATTTCGCATAACAAAAATAAATGTGCGAGAGCAAGAATTGATCCCGCGACCTTCTGCTTGCATTCATGCCTCCTAACCAACTGTGCTAGCCTTACCTCTGCGAAGTGTTCCTGCGAAATAATCACCTACTTTCTTCTTGCAAGATATCCTTGCGAGATTATCAAAGACTGTGCGAAGTAAACATTTGCATGAAGTAAACAAACATCTGTGAAGTGTTCATGCTGCGAACGTTCGCAAGGTAAACATTTGCGAAGTGCAAAAAATCTTTGCGAATGGGGAGATTCGAACTCTAGACATCAAACTCCTTCTCTTCACTGCTGACAGTCTGGGCTATTTGCTGCTTGCGAAAGAAACATACAATACTATAACTTTACTCCATTTCTTCGCTCTTATAAGTTCAAAAATATGCAGAAGGTGGGATTCGAACCCGCGACCTTAAGCTCCTCATGTTCGCTCGTGACCAATTGTGCTATCCCTCTTGTACGAAAGGATCACAGAATGCTAATACATGACTTATATTCACCCTTTGATACTCAAGGAAAAAATTGACAAAAATTCTATGCGAAGGGAAAGACTCGAACCCGCGACCTTATGTTTATACCCTTCGCCAGTGACCAATTGTGCTAGTTGTTGTTTGTGAAAGAAACATATAATGCTGTACTTGAGTTCATCCACCCTTTACGTTCTGGAAAAAACATATGGAAAATATGAGTGATGTGAGGGTTGAACTCGCGACATCAACCTAGTATACCTCGCGCACAACCATCTGTGCTGGCTGCTGTTTTGCGATAGAAGACCATATGGCCACTCTATTATTCTTCCTTTCTTTTCAGCAGTTCAAAAAAAAGTGTGAAAAATATTGTGCTTTGCGAGAATTGATCACGCGAGCTCTAACCCATACTCCTAATCCCTAAAATCTGTGCCAGTTGTACTTTGCGAAGATTCGCATGTAACCACCTCTTATTCTTTTCTCCTCTCTAGGCTGTAGAAAAAATGTGAAAAAATATGACTGTGGCGAGATTTGATCTTGCGACATCAAGCTTCTTCGCTCCAACTCAAACCATCTGTGCAAGCTTATGTTTATGAAAAAAATCACATCGTTTTGTTCTTATCCTTATCTTCGCTCTTCCTTTATTTCCTTCAACAATTTTCCTCTTGCTTTTTCTCCTGAATATGAAATCTTCCATTAAAAAGTTAGCTTTCTTCCTTGAATTTCATCACATCAACCTATTTTTTTCTCTTCCTCTTTTCATGTCCTTGAATTGTTGACGGTGTTTTCTCCCTGAAAGTGTGATTTCTTCCATAAAACTTCCATTTTTGAACCTAAATTTTATAGATCTAAATAAAAAGTATGAATAAGAACTAATTTTCATGGAAATTTCTTGATCCAACAAGTTACAGGAAGGACAAAATCCATTACTCTCTCCCCCTGTTTCTAGCGCATATGTAGTTGCAGGAAATCCCACACTACACCCCTCATAATATTTCATAGATCTAGATCTATTTCATAATCAAAATAAAGATTAAAATGCTAAAATTATAAAATGGACACAAGGATTTTTTACGTGGTTCGATCAATGTGATCTACATCCACGGTTCTTCACTATGATTATTGAGGTTACATTAGTATTACATTTACAATCTCCATTAATGGATATTTTGTAGAGCTCTAGATCTAATTTTTAGGGGAAGAAGATGATAAAGAAAAATAAATCTCTCTTTAAAAATATCTCACTCCAAAATCTCTCTCTCTCTCTCTCTCTCTTACCAAAATTATTCCCCCTTTCTCTCTCCCCGCTCTCTCTTTATATAAGTGTTTACATAGTGGATGACAGCTCACATACAGCTCATATTCTCGCAAGCTCTTTGATAATTTCGCAGGCTCTTGCTACCTTCTCGCGAGACATTCTAATTCTCGCAAGATCCTCGCACTTTCTTCATGTTTACGTTATCTTCATTTGTTATGTCATTTCTGAAATCACTTTGCGACGGCTTCGCGACGTTGTTAATGAAGATTCCGCAAGTGTGTTGTTGTTGCGATATTTGGATCCTACAGGAGATGATTGCGTAGTATTGGAGGGAGAAGAACTCGAGTTTGCATGATGTTTGTTGTAATTTTGGTTTAGAATTAATTACTGCATCCTGATTCCAGACTCCGATCTTCTTTTTTGAAACACAGTGTTACCCCCTCCGATTCATCTCTGGTATGTTTCTCTTGTGTGTTGTATGGTGTGGTCGTTCTAGCGACGGAACCAAGAATTTATGTTTGGGTGAGCTTGAAAGACGTCCTCTATACCATCTAGTTGAGGTGGATTGAATTCAGAACACTGCAAGACAATAAAAATCCTCATTCAAACAACAATTCAAAACACTGCACACAAAACCCTAATTCTTAAAACTGATTTCAAGAATCATAGTATAGCAAAATCATAGTTGCAAGAACCAGACAAAACCCTAATTTAACCTATTTCAAAAATAGAAAAATAACTAACCATATCTCCATTATAATCAACTTCATTCTCTATATCCATCCACTGAAGTTTGCAATTTCATCCACTGAAGTTTGGTTACCAAAACCCCATTTCCGATTCCGCTAACACCGATCATTATCGAAATCAACCCACTTTTTCTTTTTCTTGTGATTCAGTATGTGTATAACCCGAGTCTTTAGATGTAGCAAGTAGTTTTCTCCTTCTTCTTCCTTACCTTTTTCTTGTTTCTTCATCTTCCTATCAAGTTCCGACTTAAATCTAATAGTATTTCATTTTTCTTCTTCTGCGGCGCAGATCTCAGAAGGTATAGTTTTGACATTTAGATTTTGATACTATTTAATTGTTGATTTTTACTTAAGTTGAAAAGCTACTTATTTATAACTACATAATAGGATAATATAGACACGCGTGGTGATGTTAGAACTAACCCACAAGATTCGACAAGAGGTCAGTGTTAATTCATTACTACGCCTGACCATTTCAATTGCTCAGTCTCGTCTCCCGAAGAAAACCCCATTTTTCTTCAGGAGAGCAATATGTTAGATAGCTGAATCGGATGTTATTCTTGTTTTTGTTTTAATGACTGTTATTTCTTTTAATAATTGTTTTTTGATCGGTAAAGAATTTGGTGCGAGTTTTAAATTTAGGCGATTTTATCACTGTATTATAGTGACACCAGTTTTTTTTTTCTTTTAATAATTTTAGATAAATAAGTATAGCAGTGACACCAGCTACTTCTTCTTTTTATTTTAATAATTTTAGACAAATAAGTATAGCGTTTTTTGTTAGCAGAAAAGATGCAAATGAGTCATTTGTTATTACTTAGCAGATGCAATTTTATTTTTTCTTTAGAAGTGGATGTAAACAAAAAAATAAATAAATTATATTCTCTAGTCTCCCCCTCCAAAATTCTCATGTATCCTCGTGTCACGGTAGTACAGTGATAAAGTCAATAGGTGACGATAGCAGACGGTTTGACGGAAAGTCGATCTTTTGTTAAATCAAGAGGAGACTTGTCTTGGGCTCACGTTTTCATGCGGGAGTATTTGTTCTCTAAGCATGAAAACCTGCGGGTTTATAGTTACCAGATGTTATCCTTGTCCATATGGGAGAAAACACTCTTGGTACTCGTAGTAGTGGGTACATATTCGCAGCCCCTGGTTTCCTTCCATATGCATTTCAAGGATACTAGTGTAATACAGTCCTTCTTGCAACATAGTCCTGCTTGTAGGAACGCCTTTCTTTGTAGTCCCACTAGCCGATTGAGATTGTTAATCTGGCGCAGGTTGAATTTGGGCCAACGACAGTGGTGTTCACATGACGTGCTTCAAATCCGCGCGATTGGCTTCATAATGCCTAGCACTTAGAACATTGACCCATCATAGTCAAGTCTTGTAGTTGTAGCTAAATAAGCAACTTTTCTTGTAGAGACACGCGCGGTGATGTTAGTCCTAACCGACAAGACTTGACTACAGGTCAATGTTCGCAATTCATTAGTCCTGACCATTTCAATTTCTCAGTCTCTGGTCTCCTAAAAAAAAACCCATTTTTCTTCTTCAAACCCTCGAAAATAAGGTATTGTGATTCAATTTACTCTTCTCTAATCAAGGGTTTTTCATCATGGGGACGATTTACAATCTCCCAAAAGATATCATACTAGACGTACTGAGTAGGCTACCGGCTGAAACTGCCTTGGAGTGTAAATTGGTTTGCAAATCTTGGAAAGATGTTGTTCATGATCCGTCATTCTCTCAATTGCACTTAAATCATCATCTTATTGATTCTGGTAAGTCAAGTTTTATTTTCTCAAGTCTTGAACATGAGCCTGGAGAACTTTATTATGCAGAATATGATGAGGATTTTCATGAGGTACCCTTTAATAGAAATGTAAGAATCAATTTAAGCCCTCTATTTAACAAGTATGGTTGTTCATTAGCTGGTTCTTGCAATGGTTTGATTTGCTTCAATTCATACTATAAGGGTTACTATGGACCTGTTTACATCTGTAATCCAATAACCAGAGAGTATGTTATCCTTCCAGAACTTGAAGGGCAGTGCTGGTGGACTGGATTTGGTTACATTCCTTCAACCAATGAGTACAAGGTTGTTAGGATATATGAGTCTGGGGGAGACTCAAAGGTCGGGATTGTTCAGGTGTACACTCTTGGCAGTGGCACTAGATGGAGAAATGTGGGAACATTGGACATCGATATGTTTAATGTTAGAAAAGTTGTTGGTTCTCTTGCAATTGGATCTCTTCATTGGGTGAACGACGAAGGAACCATTATTCTTGCTTTCCATTTGGCTGATGAGAAGTTTAGTGAACTTCAACCTCCAGCACCTGGTTTGACACCAGATGATGTTCCTAATGTTGTTGTTACACTAGGAGTTTTAGGCGATTTTCTAAGTGCTACTTGTTATTACATGGACGGTGTTACTGATATATGGTTACTGAAGAAGAATAAGGATAATAATGACTTGGGATGGAGCAAAGAGTTTAATTTCAATGGTAATAACGTATCATGGCCGTTTGGGTATACAAAGAGTGGTAGGCTTCTGTATCATGCGAATGGGGAAATTTGTAGTTATAATGCAAAAGATTCATCTGACAAAATGGATGTGACTTTTGGCAAGTTTGTTTCTAAAGCAATCCCTCACAAGAATACTCTAGTTTCATTAAAATTATTAGGAGAAGAGGATACAAGAACAATGGGATCCGGTAAAAGAGCAAGTTCAAGTGAGGAGGCTGAACACAATAATAAACTGAAGATGCCGCGGAACGAAGTAAGAGACCTTTAGGTAAGTGTACTGCTAATAAAACTTCATTGAAACTTTAAGCGTGTTGGGAATTGATTACATGGTTTCTTTCCTGAATCTAATTATGTGGTGATACTCTATTATGTGTGAAACTATGAATTACTCTTATAGCTTTTATTGCTAAGTTTATTGTGCACTTTGCTATTTGCTTTACTTAGTCTTAGTGGAGAGCGTAATGCTAACTTTGATAAACTTACTTTCTTGTATAAGAAATCAAATACCTAGTCTCACTAGTTTGTGCAGGAAATATCATGGGAAAATGAGAGCTCTCCCCCTAGGCTCCTAGGCTTCTAGAATATCTTTTGGGTTCCTAGTTATCAGATATTCTTTTACTGTTGTCATTCCGAGATATAGTGAGCGATTATGAGTTGCTGATGGGCCGCTCCTCACATGACTATGACTAGAATGTAAACTTTGGTCCAAAACATAACAACTGTTCCGTTATAGGTGCTCATTATTTGCCATTCATATATATATACTCTCAAATCTCAAGTTATCAACTTATTCATTTGGTGATTTTCAATCTAGTGCCATCTTTATTCTGCTTTTTTACAAGCCCATATATTATACACCGATCTATACGTAATACGTCTGCATCTCCATTTAACTACTAATATGTACTTGATGTTTTCATAGCCGAGGTCCCTCTTAGGGGAATTTGGATGAGAATCCACTTACTCAAGAATAGCTAGCAATACAGAAACTAATAAGTTTTTAGTAACAGGAGAAAAGGATGAAGTAGGGTCTACATGCACTAGTTTTAAGAATAACAAGGATGCCAAGGAAGCTAGAAGCCTAGAAGAGAAGTTGGTTTAATATGATGATGATGACAGGAAGATCATCCTCGGTTTGAAATTGAATAGCTGTCAGTAAAACAGTCCAATTTCTGTTCCAGGAAGATATTTTGTTTTGTGTCTCTTTCTGCTCCACCTGTTAGAACCATGTCCTGTTTGAAGCCTGAACCGCCGCTTCATCTCCCCGAGAGAATCACATTTCTTCCCATCACACCTGCAGCTATACCCATTCCGAAACGTTGTGATATGACAGAGGAGGATAGGGAGGACAGACTTAGGCTTCATCAGGAAACACTTGCTCACCTTTAAGAAGAGCAACCGCCTTGGATTGTTGGGTGAGGATCAGTCTATACTGCAGATGGTTTTGGCAGAAAGTCTCTTGTTGCATAGAGAAGAGACTTGTCTTGGGATTGCGTTATCATGCAGGAGTGCATGTACTCTAAGCATGAAAACCTCTGGGTTTACAGTTACCTGATGTTATCCTTGTCCAGGTGGGAGAAACCACTCTTGGTACCTTTGAGGCCCGTGGGAGTGGGTTCATACTCATAGCCCCAGGTTTCAATATGCATTTCAAGGATACTAATGTAAAGCAGTCTTTCTTGCAACATAGAGAAGGCACGATGCCGCATCTCTTGCAATTCTACTTGCATCACCATTTGGTGCTACCGCTGGAAAAGATTTAGTCAACTTCGTAGGCGGTGTTGCTAGGGATTGGTGGGATTACAGTCTAAGTTTTCTATGTTCCAGGATCTTAAAATTTTGCAATTTAGTGGAGTTCTTCCCTCAGGGGCATCAGCTGACATTGCCCTAACTTTCCATGGCGTAGCTCTGCTTGTAGGAACGCCTTTCTTTGTAGTCCCACTAACCGATATCGACATTGTTTATCTGGCGCAGGTTGAATCTTGGCCGACGACAGTGGTGTTCACAGACAATTCACATGACGTGCTTCAAATTCGCACGATTGGCTTAACAATGCTTGCTAGCATAAAACATCTTCTGAACTTTGGGAACGTGAAGTACTATTATTGTAACAGTAGGAAACTAAACGGGAAGGAGTGGAATTCCATATTGAGAAGTCGTAGCGTGTCCAAAGTTGTTCACTTAATCTGGTGGATGAGAATCCTTACATCTGGAGGATGAGCTTATTTTGTCCTACTAAGTTGAGTTTTGACTGTGCACCAGGGAAGCTACAAATTTATCTCTGTTGCTTGTAGATTTTTTAGTTCTATTTACTGTTGCTTATTCAATAGATGCTTGAACAGAGATTTGCTTAGGGGAGGTCCGGGAGGATTGTCCTTTGGAACCAGTGAATGTTTACTGTTATTGGGGATCGACCCCAGATCTCTCCCAAGGATCAGCAGGGTTCTCAAATATTATTCCCATTGTATTTTATTTTTGAAAGTTAATACTAGTGTCCTGAAGCAAACCAAAAGTTACAAGAGGCTATTTCTGGGTGACGGGTGGCCCCATAAGGATTTTTTTGTTCCCTTAAAATACAACTCTTACCGAAATCTCTTAATGAATGCTCCGGTTCATAATCACTGTCTAGATCGACCACACATACAATATATGGTGATATATGTAAGAATAGTCACTACTTCTGGCTTAATCTCAAGAAGTTTGGCTGCAATTTTTCTGCAAAACAATGATACTCAGCGTTTAAAGAAATTCAGAAACCTGGCAGCAGTGTGTTTGTTTCTGCTGATGTACATAGATAAAAGAGAGTTGACATCACAACGATGGGAAAAGACATCCTCGGAAAGTAGATCATCGAAGTCGTCGACCTGAAACAATCTCCATGATAATAAATATTCGTTAGGTGGTCCGGCTTGAGATGGAGATGAAACGTGAAGGTGGTTCAGAAGTACACCACTCCTAGTGCGATAAACCCGCTTTTCTCTCAAGTTGCAGTGCAATTCGAATAGGAACCGCTTTATCGATACAAGGATAGAGTCCCGAGAATGGCATCTTAATTCAAGTTTTCATAAGCGATATAACTTGTAGTTCCAAGTTTGAAACTCTTTAGCACCACCAAATTTCCTATAGAGCAGGATAAGATCAAAAACTAGGCAAAAAAAAAAACAAAGAAAAAACAAAGCTGAACGATTTACGGTGCTTGAAACTAGAAGAAGAAAAATTAGGCTAAAATTGTCAGTAAATAAAGCTAACAGGTGCAGAGAAAAGGATCAACCAACTTATATTTTATAGCTTAACATATGGATTAAATTTAAAATTATTGCTCGAATAAGAAACCACTCATAGTTGTGATTTCCAAAACTATGGATTTGCTATGCCGGCTCCAGAATTCTAATTAAACATGATAATAGAAACCTCTAACAAATATGGCTTATGTTGCACAAATTATCTCTCAGTGATATACAACCATCTTACTGTAGTGAACTGTGAACCTCTCATGGTCTTGTATATGGTGTGGGACACAACAATACCTGCATCCTATGTTGTGTTAGGCGCTGGGCGAGACGAGGCAACAAGCCCTTCGCCAAGCGCCTAGGCGCCCGTGAAAAAAATTCATAAACCCTGTAACTTAAATTTATTGGATTACTATATATACCCCCAAGTTCTCCTCCATTTAGCCCAAACAAACAATGTTACCCAAATCGAAAGAAATGATTGATTTAGTCATACTTAACTTACCCATATATCTCAAATCCAAACAAACAATGTTACCCAAATCGAAAGAAATAATACTCAATGAAATGCAACAGCAAACAGTAAAATTAAGCTTAACTCATAATATATCTTATTATATTCTTAGTTCAATTACCATAGCAAACAGTAAAATAAACTAGAAAAGTAACAATTAATAGAAAGCGACATGCTAACTGGGATTTCTACTGACAAGTACTGCTATAACCAGGACCTCCATAGTAAAAAGTATAACCTAGTTCCTCACGGTAATCATCAACATGCACACCATAGCAATTTGGGGTTGTCGCGTATGGCATAACGGTCTTTGTCTGAGACGTCCTCCCGGGCGCTCTAGCTATATGATTTAAATCGATTGCTGTTACTTGCTGGAAATAACTCGACACTCCAAAATTTCCTTCTGAAGGTAAATGACCACTACCCATATCAGTAGAAGTATGGTGTCCTTGTTTCTTTGTGTTCGCTATCTGTCCTCCAAAATCTAATCTGGTTGCTTTTACAGATAATAGCTTAAAAATAGACGACGGAAAATATCCCACGTTAATACCTTGATATTGTATCCACCAGTTTTTGGTTGATTCGTCCTACAAATTGTTAGGTCTATTAGCTTCTCATGTTTCTTTTACTGTGATTGTCAAAAACATCAGTAGTTTACCTGAAAAATAGCGAACGTGGCATCGTATTGGCTTCCCATGAGAACAGATGTTGGATCGAATTTGGCACCAATAGCAACAGTCGAGGATATCAGCACAAAGTCTGGGCACTTGATATCATCACAACCTGTTTTTTGGAAACGGTCAGCCTGAAAATAAATAAGAAAATAATAAGGTTATACTTGGGAGAACAAAAAAACAAAAAAAAAACAAAAAAACAAAAAAAAACAAAAAAAAGAAAAGAAAAAACAACAAAATATCTGCTCATGGGTATGGTTTTGGCGTCCTTGCTTTCTCCACTTTAGGAGAACTTAGTGAAGACATGGTGATTCTCTTGAAGAGGTTGAGAAATTGTACAACTAATTACGACATCAATTACAAAATAGGTAATTCTCTTTTTTATAGATTAGGTATTTCAATTCAAAAAGGTGTAGGGGCTCAACTTGTTGTTAGGTTGCCCTCTATCGACATTGTACCTTGTATTTGATTCTTTTGTTAATTAATAATAATAATAATAAAAAATCATGGAATTTAAGCACAGATTAAAATAGATAAGTTAGAAAGTTGACGGAATGATACTTACTGTCCACGCCACAAAGAACCTTGGCTCATTGTCACCATATATGTCTGAGTAGACCTAATTTGGAAAATCAACATTAAGTCACAAGAGTTATATTCAAATCAGTTTACGAAGCAATAAAAATATTTTGGATTCGTAACTTACCCTCCATCCAAAGACTAATAGCTTCTGCACCATCATCCGCTATAACCGAAATCGAGGCTGCACTGTATTCCCCTGGTTCAGTTTCTGGTTTCCAAATGTTTATCTTCGCTTGTGCACCTCGAAATTCGCCTTGGAGAGTAACCATCGCATACTATAACTTGGAGGATTTCAATATTAATTACGCCTCACATGTATTTCAAAGTTTATCAAAATAATCTTTATATAATTAAAGTTTATCTGTGGAATAATCTTTATATAATTAAAGTTTATCAAAATACTAAAATTATAGTGGAGGGAGATGCTGTATCCAATAATAAAAAGAATCAATGGTAGTAATAATAATATATACCTCAGTTCCTAGAGACGCAAATTATATTGGTCTTGTTCAAAGTAACTTGTTAAAGAGATTTTTTTCTAAATTGTATTATGCATTAATATCAGTTTCCTTCAAAAAAAAAAAATTGTATCCAATTAATAAAAATAATCAATGACCATTGTTTGGGGCAAAACTTTTGGGGCAAAACCCCGGTAGCTTTGTCTTTGCATTATAATTTTTGTTGGATCTTGTTATAGGAACAGTTCCTTCTCCGGGCATGTCCCATATTTATGCCATGATTGTGTAAAATTTGTTGTTCCCGGGTTATAGAATCCTTTGGGATATAAACTTGGTTTCATCTGTTTCAAAGATGACCAATATTTTTAAGATGAACTTCTATGATCAACACAAACAATACACTAAAATAAATATAGAAATGAAGCCAACTCTTATATATAGAAAATACTATTTACCTGTATCTTGTGATTATGAAACAAGGGATTATTCAAGACAGGTTGTTTGTAAACATCGTAACAATCGAAAATCTCGCCATTATCTCCCTACAAGTTAAATGTTCGTAAAATCGCAAGTAAAAAACTATACGTCAGTAAAAAATTGGTACAAGAAAATAATTATAAATATAGTCAATACCTTGATGGTTTTGATTATTTCATTGTTAGATGCTTTCTCAATCGTTCTTCCATCAACTAACTCATGAATCAAAACTACAAGAACGAGGATAACACATAACACGCTGCGATTTATGTCCATAAACTTGGCCATTGCAAGAGAATTCGATCTTGGTTTACGGAGGTGATGAAGATTATTGAATGTGGTGATTACTAGGTATACATAAACGAGCTATACATAGTGGAGAATTTCTCTTAGTTTTGGCATTTTATATTTAAATATTTGGGAGATGGTCTAAAATCCTTTCTTTCCATTAATAAGCTGGAATTGAATCGTGTTATGTATTTATTGTAAAGGTAATAAGAAAAATTTATTTTGGAGATTGTCTAAAATCCTAGTAACTAGTAAGCACGCTTTTCATGTAAACGGTAAACCACACCAATAAAAAATGGGCCATAACAAAAACTTGAAAAAATCTAACCATTCAAGCAAGGCACCTTTGAGTTGGCAATCCGCAGACCCGTCATGGAATTTTGATATGTTCCATTTTGCGGATTTACGGGATTTGCCATCCCATACAGTCTCAGGCGGTTGAAACCGGCTTATATGGCTGCCTGTATGAAAGAAGTTGGGTGTACTAGTAATGTCCCTATTGCTTATTGTTGAACCAGGTGTTTCTAATTTAGAGGAACCGAGCTTTTATCTGGCGCAGGTTGAATCTTGGCGGACGACAATGGTGTTCACAGACAATTCACATGACGTGCTTCAAATCCGCGCGATTGGCTTAACAATGCTTGCCAGCATAAAACATCTTCTGAACTTTGGGAGCGTGAAGTACTATTGTAACAGTAGGAAACTAAACGGGCAGGAGTGGAATTCCACATTGAGAAGTCGTAGCGTGCCCGAAGTTGTTCACTGAATCTGGTGGATGGGAATCCTTACATCTGGAGGATGAGCTTACTTTGTCCTACTATAAGATAAGAATGCAGATGAGCCCAAAGATTGGCCTGGTCCAGGGGTTCAATGATAAGGAAGTGAATCAGAGGAGCAATGGATCAGATAGCGATTAAGAGAGTAAAGAAGGAAAAGGTCAAGTCGAGTTTGGACAATGCAGCCACAAATTTTTCTCTGTTGCTTGTAGTTTCTTTAGGTTTAATTAGAACACGCAATTGGGGATATAGGAATTAATTGGGGGATATAGCTACAGGACAAAAACGGTGTCCTAATATCAATTCTGCGTGACCCCCTATGTAAAGTATTCCTAATCTAGCCCCCACTAATCAGGATTATTGATTAATTATAATTAGTAAAATGTTAAGTATTTGGGGGATAAATTAGTGTGTATTTATTTTTATTTGAATTTGTGTGGGTTAGTTGAGAGTAGAAGGAGGGAAAATAGTTTTTGAGTGGAATTTGTTTTTTTGAAAATGAAAGATGATTGTGATGAGAGAATTGCTGCTAAGAGGTTGAAAATTTGATTTTTTTTTCTTCTTTGAATCCACCATTGTTGCAGCTGAAAAAGCTTGGTGCCGGCATGGTATTCAACCAAAAAACCATGCCGGCATTTGCTGGAAATTTCATAAATTGTTTGCCACTATCCGAGGGGGTTCGGGGACAAAATTTTTCAGGATTTGATCAAGAAAACCTTTTTTTTCTGGTTTTAATCAGTCTACTTCCGGCACAATTATCTGATTTTCGAGCATGCCGGAACTACTTCCGGCATGGTTTTTGCTTAAATTTCTATGCCGGAACATGATGAAAAGTATCCAAAAAATTGATTTTTTTTTCACTTAACTACCTAGCATTGATAGATTTATATCGAGCATGCCTAGGCATTGAATTTCATCACTTCGCGTGGTCTTCATCATTTCCGACATGTTCTTCATCACTTAGGCGTGGTCTTCATCCTAAATAACCATGCCTAACTCACTTCCAGGTGTGGTCTTCATCCTAAATTTCTATGCCTAAGACATGATGAAAAGTATTCCAGAAAATTGATTTTTTTTTCACTTGACTACCGGCATTAATAGATTTATATTGAGCATGCCGGAATTTAGTTCCGGCATTGAATTACATCAATTCCGGCATGGTCTTCATCACTTCCGGCGTGACCTTCATCATTTCCGGCATGTTCTTCATCACTTCCGGCGTGTTCTTCATCACTTCCGGCGGAGAAGGAGAAGAGAATTTGAAAGGAAATGGGGAAAATTTAGAATTTGAAAGAGAATGGGGAACATTTTGGTTTCAAAGTTTTAACCCTAAAAAGATTAATAAGAAGTGGAGATGGAAATGGGGAATATGATTTTTTTTTTTGATTTTAAGTTTTTTTATTTTTATTTTGAGGGAAGGGTGTTTTAGTATTTTCTCCCCAAAAGTCACCCCTTAGCACACACCATGGGTTGGGGGAAGTAATTCATATCCCCCAATTAATTCATATATCCCCCAATTGCGTGTTCTTTAATTATGTGAAAACTACTGTGACACCCATTTTTTCATATTTTTCCACTCTAAAACCTAGGGACGGAAATCTTTATGCGCGCACCCATTTTTTTTGGGTGAAAATTTCTCACACACCCATATTTTTGAAACAAGGATTAATTGGGGGCCCAAAAAAATAATTAGGGCACTGGCCAATTTATACCCACACCAAAATTCATAGGGGGTTCCAAAACTAGATGAAAGTACTATTTTACCCTTTCTCAAATAATAAAAACTTAAAACCTAATAACCCTTAATCTAAAATCTCCCAAATCAGAAAACCAAAACCCTCCCCTCCCTCACCTGACTCCCATCTCTCTCGCCATTAATGACACCCGAAGAAAAAAAATTCTTCAATTGATTTCATCGTCGTAATCTTCGATTTGAAAATAAAAACCCCCTAATTTAGTTCTTGTTTGCGTTTAATTTGGTGGGTTACTTTCGAAATTAGGTTTTCAACCGAAAAATTGAAGTTACAGTTTAGGGTCGTCATATCGATAAGTTTATACCCTAACGACTTTTTATCTGCATGTTTTTTTTTTAATGAAAAATCGTCAACGTGTAAAATGTAGGAGATAACGACCCTAATTCTGGGTTTTATGATTTAATGGCCTAGGTTAGAGTCGTTAGTGTTTTATGGGACCATTGACGATCCTTCAATGACGACTTGTTTTTATACAATAACGACTCTCTATGGCCAAAAAACCACCTCTCTGTCCAAAAAATATGAGAGGATCGTCATCCTTTTACTTTGGGTCATCATTTGATATTTGAGAATCGTCACCATATATACATAGAGTCGTCAACTTTAATTTGTGGGTCGTTAAGTGGTGTCCTAGGATCGTTTATCCATTTTAGTTTACTAATAGGTTACTTAACGATTATATACTACATAGGGTCGTTTGTAAAATTGTAGGGTCGTTTGTACCAAAAATGTGTAGTATATAATCGTTAGTTTACTAATAGGTTAGTTAACGACCACAAATATGTAAGGTAAGAGTCGTTAGGATAAATAGCTAAATTGTAACCGACCCTAATTTGAAAAAAATAATTATAACGACTCTAGATGACCTAAAAAAGGAAGTCGTCAATATTTTCAAAATTGATTGACGATTTTTCATAACTGCATATTAGAGTCGTCAATTTTTTCAAACTTGAATGACGATTTTTCATAACTGCATATTAGAGTCGTTTATTTTTGTGACAAATAACTAACGACTCTTAAGGGTCGTCAGTTTATTATACTCCCGACCTAACGACCCTCACTCTGAGCTGTTGCATAGTGACCATGAATCAGCCACTTGGAGCACCATTCATACAATTACAAGAGTATAGGAAGTTTACCTGATTGTTTTGAGCTTCGGGTTCTTCATTTTGAGGGTTGGTTCAAATAACCCTAAATTTTCCCCCAAAACTCACTTTCTTCTTCTCCACACCACAAAAAACAAAAAATTTCTTTTATCAAAATTTTATCCCTAAATCTGATTTTAATCTAACTAAACTAATTAATAACTAATCAACACAATTAACACTAATCATTAGGGTAGTTTAGCCATTTTAAAATAATGGGGATTAGGGGTAACCTCCAATTACTATTTCATGACCTTTTTTTGTCATGTAGCTAGGGCCCCTAATTATTTTCCTGGGCCCCCAATTTTTTTTTGTTTTGGAAATTAGGTTTGTCCGCGATGATATCTCAACAGGATGGTCCGAAAAAATCGTTCTTCTATACTTACAATTCGCACGAGCTTTGAACCTCCATGGCTATTGGCTATTGCACAAACAACAAATCCAATCTAATCAACTATAGACCGTAGTTAGTAAGTTCGCGAATCATTCGCGAATTTTTCCGTATCACGAATTTTACCGTTTTATTCGCGTACGTTTGCAACTCCGAACCCAAGTCGCGTATTATGTGGCATTCCCGGATTATTCGCGAATCGTTCACGAATTTTACATATCCCGAAATCCGAATGATACGCCCGCTTAATTCGCCATAAATTCTTTAGCTTTTACGTTTTTAAATGCCTCACTTTTTGGGGTTTACTGCCTCCCGGGCATACGCGACCCAATATTAGACGTTGTTGTAATTTTTATGAAATAAAAATGGCTGAAAAAATTTGAAGGTGAAGGTGAAAGAGATCTCAAACTCACTGACCAAGCAGTGTTGTATATATTATTAATATCATCATATTAATTTTATTTTTTCTTTAAATAACTCACACATATGCATAAAAATTGGTCTATGACCTTATAAATATAAATTATTTAGTATATATAGATACCGAATTTTCGTGAGAGCCGAACTCACATTTATAAATCGAATTATACACGTACGTATGCCGTTCCGATTATCGACGAATCACGTCCCGTTGACCGAATCTTGGACCGAATCTTGGACTGAATCTGAATTTTACAAAACCGTATAATACTCGTACGTTTGCCGTTCCGTACGTTTTCCGAATTCCGAATTGCTAACTAGGCTATAGACCAATAAAAGAACTTTGATTTGTCACAAACGCATTTTTTATATTATACTTGTTGTTGCATGATTCCTACTTATCCCCCACGAAGGCACAAAGTACCAAAGATAAGACGCAAACGGATGGTTTTTTAGAAGTATAAAATACAATCCTCATATCTAATTTTAAAGTGAAATAACCTTTTGTGGCTTTCGAGTTTTTCATTGAATGAATAAGCTAGTTTTTCATTGAATGAATAAGCTCGTGAGCGATGATAATGTTGTCCGTGATTTGTCTCCCTGGTAGAAAGGCAGATTGATTTGGGAAAATTATCTTGTTTAGGATTGGCTTTAGCCGGTTTGCTAGAATCTTAGATATGATCTTGTATATTGTATTACTCAGGCTGATTGGCCTGAAATATGATGGGGTTTGTGGAGTGGAACTTCATCAAATCGGCTCTATCAGCACTAGGTTTTGGTGACTCGTGGGTAAAGTTAATAATGCAATGCATTTCAACCACCTCATTTTCAATCCTCCTAAATGGTTCCCCGGGTCCGAAATTTACCACTTCCAGAGGTCTAAGACAGGGTGACCCACTTTCATCATACTTATTTTTAATTTGCATGGAGATTCTTTCTAGACTCCTAGAAAAAGCAGATTCTGAAAAGAAAATTTTGGGCCTTAAAATAAATAAAGATGTCGAGAACATCTTTCATCTTTTCTTCGCAGATGACTGCTTTTTATTCACAAAAGCTAATCTAGGCGAGGCAAGAAAATTATTAGACATTTTATCAAGATTTGGGGAGATTACGGGACAGATGATCAACCTACAGAAATCCGGTATCTACTTCAGTCCTAGAATTCATCCGAAACATGGGAAAATCATTGCGAGAATTCTAAAAGTTCCTTTAATGACAAAAAATGATAGATATCTAAGAACTCCTCTCTTCTTCGATAAAAATAGAAAAGAAAATTTTGAACCTTGTTACAAAAATATTATGCCACTCTTCAAGGCTGGAAATCTAAATTGCTCTCTCAAGCTGGCAGAACAGTTCTAATAAAATCCATTCTTCAAGGCTATCCAACTTACCAAATGCAAGTGCTAGCTCTTCCTAAAGGAACGCTAGATCAGATGGAAAAAATCCAAAGAGATTTCTGGTGGAAAAAAGACAAGCCCAAAAGCAGAGGAGGATATATTAAGGCTTGGGCCAGCATATACAAGCCTATATCCAAAGGAGGTCTTGGAATCAAGAATCCGCACCAGTTTAACATAGCTCTCCTTACTAAACTAGCTAGCCGTCTCATCTCAGAGCAAGATCAACTTTGGGCTCAACTTCTCAAAGCAAAATATTTCTCAAACTATCACCCTTTGGGATTCTCTAGATCTTCCAAGTTATCTTGGATTTGGACTAGTATAAAAAAAGGTCTGGATCTTATTAAAGGCAATTTTATATGGCAAGTAATAAATGGAGCTTCCACAAAAATTTGGGAAGACAAATGGGTTCCTAGCTCAGATATTATTCAGAAGCCCATTAATATTCAAGAGCCGGTTCCACAGAGGGTAAGTGAGTTGATCACTCACGAGGATACATGGGATCAAGGAAAACTTGATATTTATTTTGATCCAGATATAAAAGCCAAAATCTTAGCTATTACTCCAAAAAGACAAGAACAAGACATAATCAGATGGAAACATCATCCTTCAGGAACCTTTTCGGCAAAAAATGTTTATAACTTTCTCATAAACCAAGATCAAGAGAGTAATTCATTAACCTCCTTTCCCTGGAAAAAAATATGGAAAATCCAAGTAATCCCAAGAATAAAATTATTCATCTTGAAATTAGCTCAAAAAGCACTTCCAACTAACTCAAGACTCGGGGCGCATAATTTGAGACATAAACACGGACTGTCCAATGTGTAACTCTCAAGAGAAAGAATCAGAACAACATCTTTTTTCGCGCTTGCCCCTTTGCAAGAGCAATTTGGTTTGGTCTTTCTCTAGAAGCGGTGAACGCTAGAATTACTTCGGATTCCATAGAAAATTGGATAAAAGTGTGGATCACGGACCAAGATTTATTTCAACTAGCGGCTAAAATATCTACTATATGCTGGTTCATTTGGAAGCACGGATGTTTGGTAGTTTTTGAGAAAATATACCTGAACCCGATTCATCTTATGGAGAAAATCAAAAAATTTCTAAACCAGAATACTTAGGCAAGGATCCAAAACTTAATGAAGATTGAAAAAAGAAATAACCCCAAAGAGAAATGGTCTGACCTATCTTCGGATTGGATAATATTTATTGATGTGTCTTTCAAAAAAGAGGATTCGACCATGAGATATGCTTTTTTACTTTATGCTGTGGATAGCGAACATTTATGTATATTGAAGCTGGTTCGGAGTGGGCATCCTCAATATTTAATGGAGAATCAAAATCTTTACTAAAGGCATATTCATGGTTAAGTAAAAATATATTATCCATTGTCTCAATAGTAACGGACTGTAAAGCTTTGGCGGAGACGATCAACAAGTCTTGCAAAGATTCTCCTTGGACTGCGAATAACACCATACAAGAAGTGAACTCAATAATGAAGAAACTTCTGTAAGCCTAGGTAAAGTACATAAACATGAAATATAATTCTGCGGCGGACCACATAGCAAAAGAATCTCGAGTAAAGCATCTTCGGCACAGGTTCTCTCACATTCAACACAGGGTCTTAAAATTTAGTGTTATTTCCAATGTTTTTGATAAAAATGAGATTTTAAACATGTTGTACTGTTTTTCTTGATAAATATAATTCTTGTTTACATCAAAAAAAAAAAAAAAACTTGTATTTAGTTGTTTTTTTAGCTAGGGTCACCGCGTGAAGTATTATTTATACACACAAACTAATGCCATGGTAGAGATGGTGATGAAAAACAATCTAACGAATTGATTGATAATCAGAGAAATCAATTACTGACAAAAGTTGTTATGACAGTCTTTTATATAGACCGTTAACAGACAGAAAATGACAGCTATTAATGATACACATGTGTGACAGTTAACAGAATAACTTCTTATCCAACACTGCATAACTCCTTATCGTGCACCACTTCATCACACTGACTGGTTGAACTATCTTTATCCCCCCCCTCAAACTCATGGGTGCAGTGACTCTGAGTTCGGCTCGCAAAGTGAGAAATCTGGGACTGTGTAAACCTTTGGTAAAGATATATGCAATCTGATCCAAAGTGTGAACATAGAACACATCAAGTGATTTGGACTGAACTAGCTCTCGAATGAAGTGATAATCCAAGTGAACATGCTTCATGCGTGAGTGCATTACAAGATTTGGTGCCAGAGATATGGAGCTGATATTATCACATCCCAGCTTAGTTAATTGTGGGATAATGAAATGAAGGTCCTGTAAAATGTAACAAATCCACACCAGTTCAGCAGCACTATGTGCTAAATTCATGTATTCTGCTTCTGTGCTAGACCTGGCCACTGTTGTATGCTTCTTGGAGGACCAATAAATAATATTGGAGCCTAAGAAAATTCAGTACCCACCTGTAGATCATCTATCTTCAATATTGTTATAGCACTGCTTGGTCGAACTCGCAAGCGTTTCTATCTCAAGCTTGTTTGTCAAGTTTAGTTGCCAAAACTATAAGTCTTGATTTCTAAGCTACTTATAGCTAAGTCTCGGACTAGGATAGAAAGTGTAGTTGAGCTCTAGACTCCAAGGCGTTCATCATGCAAAGACGAATAACTACTCAAGGAACTGGTGGAACTTCATCGACTAAAAGGTATGTGGAGACTTGAACTTATCTATCACTCAAAAGTCTATCTACTCTATCTTCTATCTTGAGACAAAATTCATATTGCTATATAGACTTCGATTATACACATATGCTACTTCGAGCCGAGTTTAAATCGCCTATCTATTTCTCGAAATATGTGTTGGTAAGCTTTCGCTTTGGCCAATTTCATCTTTACTAGTGACGAAAGTCATGATAATTATTTCAATTACTTGAAAATCGCTTTGAAGAAAAATAGTTTGTGAACAACAACTATATAACGGCCTCTAAGAATGTTTCAATGATTAAAATGAGAGTTTAGAAATTATAACCATGGTTGGATATAAACATTGTGTGATAACTCATACTTGTGTAAGTCCAAAATCCTTGAACCAAAGTATGCGTACTTTGCTGCTCAGAATAACTAGAACTAAAGTCCGCGTACCTATACGCGTACTATCGGAAGTTCACATCCCGTGAATTTCTGCTGGAGTTTGTGAATTGAAAACAAGCTCAGTCCGGGTACTTAAGTATTTGTACTAGTATGCGTACTTAAGTGGGTTATATTCTAAAAACAGTTTAATTCGTGAACTAAGAAATTTATAAATTAAGGAATGCAATCTTTGCAAACCGTGGATATAATTTTCATGAATCGATTCGAGTGAATCAAAATTTTTTTCGCTTCGATTGTGTCTTGTATACTTCTATGAGATCTAAGCAATTGAACAACTCTCTAACTAATTCTTTTGAGTCATTTGAACTAGTTATGGTGAAGATGAATAATGTTGATATGAAAGTGCTCATCTGGCCATCCATTGGTTACTGTTGAATCAACGACTTGTACACGTTTAGGTACGGTTACTCAAACCTAAATGAAGTTACATTTTATGTGTGTATAAAAAGCTAAGTTCGATCTAACGGTTGAAAGGTATTAGCTTGTATCTAATCAAGTTTTCATCTAATAGTGAATATTGAATGCTCTGTTACCAAGGTAACTTAAATTGCAAACCCAGATTTGGAGACTATTTAAAGGAGAACTCTAGCAACTGGGAAACCTAATCCCCACATCTCCTGTGTGATACCAGTTGTGTAAGTTAGAGTTGATTCTCCTTTAACCTTAGGTTTCTATCGAGACCCTGTAGGTTAACGACTTAAAGACTTCATTGGGATTGTGAAGCCAGACCCAACTATTTTCTCTGTAGTTGTGTGATCTGATCTTGCTGTTTCTATCGTATTAAGTACAATTGTAAAATTGGCTCGAGATTAATTTCTCCAATAGGCAAGATAGAAAAGTAGTCACAAACATCTTCGTCTCATCGTTTGTGATTTCACAATATCTTGTTTTGCTAGTCGATTCAGATTATTATGAGGTGATTGATATTTCTAGGCTGTTCTTCGGGAATATAAGTTTGGTATATCAATTGGTTCATGTTCACCTTGATTTATAAAAATAGAACAAAACTCGTAGGTATTTCTGTGGGAGATAGATTTATCTATTCCTGTAGACGTTTCTGTGTGATACAAATTTGTTTATTAAAGTCTTAAACTTTGGATCGTAGCAACTCTTAGTTGTGGGTGAGATCAGCTAAGGAAATCAAGTGCGTAGTATCCTGCTGGGATCAAAGATGTAAGGAGCGCAACTGTACCTTGGATCAGTGTGAGATTGATTGGGGTTCAACTACATTCCAACCGAATTTAGTTTGTAGTAGGCTAGTGTCTGTAGCGGCTTAATACAGTGTGTGTTCAATCTGGACTAGGTCCCGAGGTTTTTCTGCATTTGTGGTTTCCTCGTTAACAAAACTTCTGGTGTATGTGTTATTTATTTTTCGCATTATATTTTTTTATATAATTGAAATATCACAGGTTGTGCGTTCAATCGATCAATTGGTAAATCCAACCGTTGGTTGTTGATTGAAATTGATTGATACTTGAACATTGGTCTTTGGTACCGTTCAAGTTAATTTCTCTTGTATTCAATTAGGCTCGCAGATTTCTATTTGTTTGAGTAAGGAATAAATCAAGAAATTGAGATATAACTCTTTAATATACTTTTCATTAAGATTGAGTCTGACTGTCTAGTTGATTCTCTTAAAAGTATATTGGAGTTAGTCCATACAGAATGCTAAGCGAAATATGGGTGAGGTTGTTGTACCCCCACTTTTTCAATTGGTATCAGATAAGGCAAACACGTATAAAGACCTTATAAGTCTGTGTTTGTAGCGATCTGACTCTATGGACAGAAATTATATCTCCATAAACGTACCACCAGTCTTCGATGGCTCAAAATACTTGTGGTGGAAAATTGATATGTGTGCATTTCTTCAAGCTCAGGATTTTCAAACATAGGTACGTGTTGTTAATGGATATACTCCTCCGGTTGATACAGAAGGCGATGTGTCTAGACCTAAGGATCTTTGTAGATATACTCCAGAAGAAATCCTTGCTGCCTAGAAAAATTATGACGGCTTAAATGCTATCATACATGTCATTACCCCAGATCTTCAGCATCATGTGACTACGTGCTTAAAGTCTAAAGATGTCTGGGATATCTTAGAAACCGTATTTTAAGGGAATACATGTGAAAAATAAGCTAGGCTTCAAAACCTAAATTTTGATTGGGAAAACCTTCATATGGCAGATGAAAAATTATTTGATGAGTTTAATCACAAAGTGTCTGAAATTTTTAACGCATCCTTTGCATTGGTTAAGTCTATTCCTGAAAAGGACATTGTGATGAAGATTCTCAGATCTCTGCCATCCAGATACGATTCTAAGAAGCATGCCATCGTTGAAGGAAATAACCTTAATACTCTTTACAGAAATACTTTGGTTGGGAAATTAAAAATCTTTGATCATGAGCATACATCCAAATCTAAAAAGGATGTTGCGTTCAAAGCACAAAAGAACACTAAATTACTTGATAAAATTAAAAGTGTTTGCATCTCAGAAGATGATATTTCTGAGGCTGATTCATCAGATGAAGATCTTGACAAGTCAGTCTCGTTGATCACAAGACAGTTTAGGGATCTTTTTTTGAAGAGAAGTAAAAGGTTCTCCAAAGATAAATCCAGGTCATCAGATAAACCTCATAATCGTGTTCCTCCTAAAAATAGGGATAATGATGAAATTGATGACGAGGATATGCATTAGTGCTTTAAGTGTAAAGGTTTTTGGTCATTTTGCAAATGAGTGTCCAAAGCGAAAGAAATACACTGGGAACAAAGGTCTAGATGCAACTCTTGATGAAATGTCTGACATCTATGATTCTGATGAAGACGGAAAATCAAGTGTTGTGCTTCTCGGTGAAAATATTGAATTTGATAACTGTAGTAATACATACATCAATCTTGATATTCTTTCAGAAGAGAACTCAACCAATCTGGAAGAAAAAATTGACCTTTCTGTTGGAAACTCTCTGTCTAATGTTTCAGGTTCCACCATGTGTCTAGCAGCTTGCACATCTCGTGTGTATGAATTATATTCTAGGTTGACATGCTCGTATTGTTCACTCAAGGGTCATGAACTATCAAAGTGTTACAAGTACAAACAAAAATTGAGACATGTCAACAAACTTCAACGAAGAGCAAATCGGTTAGCCAACATGCTTAAACTTGTTCAAAAGACCGCTGAGGTATGTAAGATTTTATCTTCGTCAAAGAAGTTAGTTTCCAAGGATTAACAAGACCATTAGAAAGAATTTTATGGACTAAGCATTATGAGAAACATGGTTCTATGAATTCCGACCGAAAAGGATATGGTGGACAGATTATTGTTCAACCCAGCACAAATTAGATTGTGTTGGTTTGTGCATCTTGTCTCATGTGCCTGATCAAAAGAGATAAGATTTTGCACACCTTAGGCTCTGAAAAAAAATAAGAGAAAAAAATTTGGTTTGTTTTTTTTTCTTTTTTATGTTTTTCTCTGAGAGCATTGTAAGGTCTGGAATTTGTGCCACTTTTCATATCTAATTGATATCGGAAAAGTATTCTCTTATTCCTAATAAAAAAGAGGGTTAAAATAGACAATTCCGCCTTTTATAGGGTTGAGAGTTGTGTGTACAAGAACCTGTGTGTTTGAAGGTTTCGTAACCCTACATACCTTTTTCCTTCCCTGAAACTCTTTTTAACCAAAGACTGCTTGTTAAGCTTATTTTGTAACTTCCTCTCACAAACCCGTACGCATATGGATACTCTAAGAATCATGTCTTCTAATGGAAAAGATGTTAATATGATTGTTAAGCCATCAATCATGAAGGAAAAAGAAAAATCTCTGATACCTCCAACTTTGAAAATAAAAAGAGGGAATGTGAGGAAGCCAAGAGTTATTCCTTCCAATTCTCTGAAGTTTTTTGATGTTCTTGAAGAGTTGAAGGAAATTATATATGAGATTCAACAAATAAAGGCTTTTGTTATGAGAACTCTTGAAATTCAGAAGGCCCTGGTTCGACATCATCAGCCTAGAAGGTTTGTTGGCACGAACCATATGTTCCCATGGTTGTTGACGCGACAAGGAGTTCGGGGACGATAAAGAATTTTTCAGAGGTATCAATGTCTAGGAAATCTTCTTATGAGAATTGTATTCTTATGTTTTTAAGAAGAATAACTAGGGTTTGGAATAGCCATTATTGTGATTACACATAGCTATGTCCAACGTTTTCATCTTCAATGTTTTTAGATTTATTTGTTTAATTCTAAAGTTTATTTGGAAGATGATTTTGCAGTATTAATCTTTATGATTTCATATATTGCAACTTATTATGGGATATGTGTGTTTGCGTCTGTGAACTATGAGTGTCCCATACGTGGTTTAAAGTTAAGTCTTTCATATTTAGATATGCATGTATTAATAAAAGATTGAATGAACTTTTGACAAACAAAAGATAAGCCTTTTATGTCATTATGCAAATATTGATAAAAGAAAAGGAGGAAGGATCCATGGACACTCTTAGATGGACAAGGTCGGACAAGATTCGCGCCATTTTCTCCGCAAAATCCAAACGATAATGGATTTAAGTCTAATATTAAGAAAGGATGAGCTTTTGTTTACAAAGATTAAGTCTATTATTCATTGTGCAAATGGTTATAAAGAATAGAATGAATCTTTGTTTATTCCGCAGTATTGATCTTCCCTGATCCATAATTTTTTTATGTAAATATTGTGCGGCTCCGTAAGTTATCTTATGTGAGCATTTCCGATTCAATTAATCATAGGTTCTCTTGTGGTTAATTTAATTGAGATTTTTGGATACAAATTCATATTCTTATGTGATTTGTTGATGTCCAAATAAATCCTTCTTTTCTTGTGAAAGTAAGGTCTCACTTGTTGTTCTCTTGGGAATGACATTTTATGGGGGAGAGTTCTTAATTGAACTTGTGCTTAATTGCCAATCTTTGTGGGGAGTGCGGCTATGGAATATTATAGGGTTTATATTGTATATTTATAAAATCCTTGATGAATGCATTTAGTTTCGACTATATGATTGCATCTAAAAAAATTGATATGTACTTTCTTGTGGTCATGAAGTGTCTCCATAGAAATTTCATTAGGATCCCATTAGTCTTCGTACCTTTGCCAATTTTATTGACAAAAAGGGGGAGAATTAATGTGTAGTTCACACTACAAATACATATGGTTTACGGATCATTATGTAAGGGAGAGTGGTTTTCATGTGATATGAAGTATTGACTAAGGGGGAGTGATACATATCACCATAGTATATATTGTTGTCGAAGTTGTGATATAATTGAACTTTGATGATGTGTAATAATACTATGAAACTGTATAACAATGATTGAGAGCTATTGTTTTCTCATTGTTATGGCTACAGATCTTCAACAACGATGATGCTGCATTGAATATCTTTGGAATCATTGGAGTACTTAGAAGTGACGAAGATTTCAACTAATGTTGAAGAACCAAGGAGATCAAGCATGTGGATGAGAAGCTATAAATTTTATTATTTGTATTCCATATGTATTGATAGTTTTGTCACTAAAATTGACAAAGGGGGAGATTGTTAGAGCACTGCTCGGTCGAACTCGCAAGTGTTTCTATCTCAAGCTTGTTTGTAAAGTTTAGTTGTCAAAACTATAAGTCTTGATTTATAGTTTACTTATAGCTAAGTCTCGAACTAGGATAGAAAGTGTAGTTGAGTTCTAGACTCCTCTGCGTTCATCATGCATAGACGAAGAACTACTCAAGGAACTGGTGGAACTTCATCGACTAAAAGGTACGTGGAGACTTGAACTTATCTATCACTCAAAAGTCTATCTACTATATCTCTTATCTTGAAACAAAAGTCGTATTGCTATATAGACTTCGATTATACACATGTGTTATTTCAAGCCGAGTTTAACTCGCCTATCTATTTATCTAAATATGTGTTGGTAAGCTTTCGCTTTGGCCAAGTTCATCTTTACTAGTGACGAAAGTCATGATAATTATTTCAATTACTTGAAAATCTCTTTGACGAAAAATAGTTTGTGAACAACAACTATATAACGTCCTCTAAGAATGTTTCAATGATTGAAATGAGAGTTTAGAAATTATAACCATGGTTGGATATAAACATTGTGTGATAACTCATACGTGTGTAAGTCCAAAATCCTTGAACTAAAGTATGCGTACTTTTCTGCTCAGGATAACCAGAACTAAAGTTCGCGTACTATCGGAAGTTCACATCCCGTGAATTTCTACTGGAGTTTGTGAACTGAAAAATAAGCTCAGTCCGGGTACTTAATGTAGATGGGGAAAAACGATTCGCTGGTTTTTACGGAATTGAGGAGATGATCGCGCGGAGGAGACTCGTTGAACCGAGCGAAATGCTTAACCTCACACAGATGCACTACAAGAAGGGAGTGCTTTGAATTCGAGAGATCAATCTGTAATACTCCGGCCTAAACCAAGACAATAGCCGTTCCAGAGTAAATTCGGTCACAAGAGAGGATGGGTCGGTCTGTAGGAGGGAAGCTGGGAAATGTGTGAGATCAATGGTGATCGAAGATTGTAGGTGTGTTGTGTATTCTGAAAATAAGATAAGTTCTGAATGATTGAATTTGCTCGTTGAGAGTTGGATTGTTAATCTCGTGTTGTCTGTTTGACGTGAGATTCTCGTTGTTTCAATCATGATTCAGAGACTTATTTATATTGCTGGAATTGTAGACACCATGATCCCATGAAGTGTGACAGTTGATAGAATCAAGAAGTGGGGAAATGGAAATCGTGTTTGAAACCAGTTGTTCATCGTGCGGAGACTTGGCCGATTTTCCATCCACTACTTTGTTAACTTCTTCAACTGACTGCACGACTTGCTCACATTCCATCGTGTGTTTGAATACACGTGCCGTAGACCGCCAAACCAAAACCCTAGTTGATATCCCCCATGTGACACGATTGATGTCTCGTGTGATTGTGGAGTCTGCAAGGCAGACGTGTATTTAGTTAGTCAATTGCTGACTTCATGACTTCATGGGACGATGAGTCCTTATATTGTTGAGTCGAACGTGATTTGAAAATGTTCTGAGACTCATGAATTGAACATGTATGCTGAGACAAAGGTATAATTCTGACGTTGAGGTGAGCAAGTGTTGCTCATTATTGAATATTGATAGTTGAACCAATATTCCTTGGTTTGAGCAAATATTGCTCGTCTGATGAATTATTGGTAGCGTGACCAAAATAAGACATTAATTAAAATACTGTTAGTTGAACCGAGCATAATTAATAAGAATACTGATCATGAGATTTTCATAAAAATTTTAGTGTTTGAATCTGGAATTATGATCCCTGGACTCAGAAACCCTAATTTGATCAATTGATGACCAGTTGATGGTTTATTTGAAAATTAACAATGGAATGAAGGAGAACCGGCTTCATGGTACCATGGGTCGACCATGTAGCTCCCATATGTTCGTGTGAGCAAATACCAAGGCCTCTTGAAGAGTTGGTGATTTGTTAATGAAAGAATGATCAAATGCTGGTTTAATCATTTATTCAGAACAATGCTCGTCTGAGCCTTAGGTGATAAAACCTAATTAATTATGAAAAGGTGAAGGACCGACCAAGGGGTTATAAAATCGGCCCTAGGTGGTCACGGGATCGACTGACGATCATTCCATTAAAATCCCATAATTATTTGGAAGAGTTTTGGACCTAATACGTGCAATTGCGCAAATTAGGTCAAATTGTGTAAATACGCGGGACCATCTCCTTGCGAGCCAAAGAGCCAACCTTGGTCGGTCAAGGTAACATGCTCATGTCACCAAAGTGTTCGTATCTCAGTTCTGAGAATTTTGACATTTTCAGATGTGCATTTGAGCAATCATTTGAGAAAATATGAAGAAATCAGGGGTTTTTGATGAAACCGTCAAAACTTCATGAGATGAAGGAAAAATAATAAAAAAGTGAAGGAATCATGAAGTGTGGGACCGGCCGTGGCCAAGGCATGTCCGGCCGGCCAAAGGGCCCAATCCCACACGTTTTCCCCAATTTTTATAATATTTTCATAATTTGAAGGAATATCATGAAATCAAGGAACTTCATGGGATTAAGGAAACATAAAATATAATAATAATAATAAAATAGGGTATGTGGGGCCAGCTTGGGCGTGACCGGACGGCTGGGACCGGTCCCACGGGTTTCCCTAATTTTATATTATTATTTTCATGTGATTAAAGAATTATCATGAGATTAAGGAGTTTTCATGAAATTAGGAAAATAATAATAAAATAATGAGGAACCATGAGGTGTGGGGCCAGCCAGGATCAAGGCATGACCGGTTGTCCAATAATCGCGGCCCCACAATATTTTCCCTAATTTTATATTATTTCCTTGGTGTGAGGGAAACACCATGAAACTGAGGAGTTTCCTCAAAACGAAAGATATTTTTTCAAGCGAAAGGATTTTCATGAACTCAAGGAAAATAACAAAAAATATGATAAAATATGAAACTGGCGAGGGATTGACCATGGCACGTCTGGCCGGTCAGTGGGCCCATGCTCCCAGCGCCTTGGTCAATTTTTAATTATTTATTATTTTCCTTCTTATTTTGCATAGGTTCATCGTCGCGTCGTATTTTGAAATACTTGTTCGTACGGTGATTGTTAGTGCATCATCGTCGAGTACACTTGCACCATTTGGATCGGGGCTTACTCGGAGGTAGCTCAGATGCCCGTGTTGTTGAATAATTATTACTAATCCATGGAATTCTGCTGGGAAGAACCATGGATTGAAGTAACGAAATATTACAAAAGTATTTGAATACTTTCAGAAAATATTTGAATATTTTCAGAAATTCAGTGGATGAATCCATGAATTTAAGAATAATTAATTGATGGATCTATACTAGTAGAGCAAGCTTGTCTAGAGCATTAATTATTCTCGATATGAGCTTCTTTGAGCTTCATATCCTTTATATAGTCAGGGAAAACTGTTGTTTGTATCCTGAAGACGTTATCGCTCTATACTAGCAGAGCAAGCTGTTTAGGAGCCGTCAATCTCATGATTCTATATAGAAATAATTACTAAAGTGTTCAGTATTCATGACATATGTTGTTGTCCAGCCGGGAGACTACATATCTGTATATACTCTGAGAGACAGTATTCTCATTCATAGGTTCGGTGAGAGACCCGTGTATCAATACTCACGTCTGATTGCTGGATCAGAAGTTCGTATAATTATGGGTTTACGATTTTAGCCTTTGTCAAAAATCCACCATCTACACTTAAGTATGCATACCGGTATGCGTACTTAAGTGGGTTATTTTCTAAAAACAGTTTAATCCGTGAACTAAGACATTTATAAATTAAAGAATGCAATCTTTGCAAACCATGGCTATAATGTTAAAGAATCGATTCGAGTGAATCAAAACTCTTTTCGCTTCGATTGTGTCTTGTATACTTCTATGAGATCTAAGCAATTGAACAACTCTCTAACTAGTTCTTTTGAGTCATTTGAACTAGTTGTGGTGAAGATGAATAAGGTTGATATGAAAGTGCTCATATGGCTAACCATTGGTTAACTACTGTTGAACCAATAACTTGTACACGTTTAGGTACAGTTACTCAAACCTAAACGAAGTTACATTTTATGTGTGTATAACAAGCTAAGATCGATCGAACAGTTGAAAGATATTAGCTTGTATCTAATCAGGTTTTCATCTAATAGTGAATATTGAATGCTTTGTTACCAAGGTAACTTAGATTGCAAACCCTGATTTGGAGACTATATAAAGGAGAACTCTAGCAACTGGGAAACCTAATCCCCACACCTCATGTAGTTGTGTAAGATATAGTCGATTCTCCTTTAACCTTAGGTTTCTATTGAGACCCTGTAGGTTAACGACTTCAAGACTTCATTGGGATTGTGACGCCAGACCCTACTATTTTCTCTGTAGTTGTGTGATCTGATCTTGTTGTGTCTATCATATTAAGTACAATTATAAAATTGGCTCCAGATTAATTTCTCCGATAGGCAAGATAGAAAAGTAGTCACAAACATCTTCGTCTCATCGTTTGTGATTCTATAATATCTTGTTTCGTTATTCGATATGATAGGTTGTTCTTCGGGAATATAAGTCCGGTATATCAATTGGTTCCTATTCACCTTGATTTATCAAAAGACAAAACAAAACTCGTAGGTATTTCTTTGGGAGATAGATTTATCTATTCATGTCGACTTTTTTTTGTGATACAGATTTTTTTATTAAAGTCTTCGACTTTGGTTCGTACCAACTCTTAGTTGTGGGTGAGATCATCTAAGGAAATCAAATGCGTAGTATCCTGCTGGGATCAGAAACGTAAGGAGCGAAACTGTACCTTGGATCAGTGTGAGATTGATTGGGGTTCAACTACAGTCCAGACCGAAGTTAGTTTGTAGTAGGCTAGTGTCTGTAGCGGCTTAATACAGTGTGTGTTCAATCTGGACTAGGTCCCGAAGTTTTTCTGCATTTGCAGTTTCCTCGTTAACAAAACTTCTGGTGTCTGTGTTATTTCTTTTCCGCATTATATTTTTTTATATAATTAAAATATCACAGGTTGTGCGTTGAATCGATCAATTTGTAAATCCAACCTTTGGTTGTTGATTGAAATTGATTGATACTTGAACATTGATCTTTGGTACCGTTCAAGTTAATTTCTCTTGTACTCAATCAGGATCGCAGATTTCTATTTGTTTGAGTAAGGATTGAATCGAGAAATTGAGATATAAATCTTTGATATACTTTTCATTAAGATTGAGTCTGACTGTCTAGTTGATTCTCTTAAAATAATATTGTAGTTAGTCCATACATATTGTTAAGCGAAATATTGGGTGAGGTTGTTGTACCCCCATTTATTCAAATACTTCCTGCCCAATCAGCATCAGAAAATCCTAACAAGAAAGAACTGCCTTTTGTGAAAGTAAATTCATAGTCCAGAGTACCTTTGAGATATCTCAGAATCCTTTTAGCAACTGTAAAATGCTCAGATCTTGGATATTGCATAAACTGACAAACCAAATTTACTGCAAATGTTATATCTGGTCTTGTCCAAGTAAGATACTGCAGAGCCCCAACTAGAGACCTGTACTCTGTAGGATTATTCAATAAACTGCGTGAAGTAGTACTGAGCTTAGTAGAAAAAACAATAGGTGTTTGGCAAGGCTTAGCTCCCTCCATATTAAATTTGTGCAGAATATCAAGTGCATATTTAGTTTGACTGAGGAACAGAAACTCAGATGTTCTTTTGATTTCTAAACCCAAAAAATAGCAAGTCTCCCAAATCCTTTATAGGAAAAATTTGTTGTAAATGAGCAATGACATGTTGTAGGAATGGTGGAGAAGAACCTGTGAGTAAGATGTCATCTACATAGACAAGTGCAATAGTAATATGGGAACCTTCTTTATAAACAAAAAGTGAAGCATCAACTGTAGAATTGATGAAATTTAAGGATTTTAATGCAGCACTGAGTTTATCATACCATACCCTGGGTGCCTGCTTAAGTCCATATATAGCTTTATGTAACAAATATACATGAGAAGGTTTGGAAGGATCCACAAAACCTGGGGGTTGCACCATAAACACTTCTTCTTGCAAGTCACCATGAAGAAAAGCATTGCTCGCATGTAGCTAGTGAATTTTCCAGTCAAACTGAATAGCCATGGAAAGCATAATTCTGATTGTTATTGGCTTGTCTACTGGGCTGAAAGTCTCCTCATAATCCAAACCAGGATGTTGGTGATAGCCTTTGGGCACCAATCTAGCTTTGAATTTATTAATGCTTTCATCTGGATTGTGTTTGAGTCTAAAAGCCCACTTGCATCCTACTACATTTTGTACAACATCTAGTGGTACTAGTGACCAAGTACCTGCTTGCATTAGTGCATTGTATTCTTCCACAGAATAACTCTCCCTTCTTTGATTTTGTTAGCATCTACAATAGTCTTAGGAATAGAACACACATAAGCTGTTTGCAGAGGATGTTTTGTAGCAAAATAAGACTTTGGAGTATATATGCCATTTTTACCTCTAGTATTCATGTTATGATCATTCTTGACTATAGGAATAAAGATATTTGAGGGTGAGGGATCAACAAATGGAGAAGATAATGTAGGAGCAATACAAGAATCTGCAGATGAGAGTACTTTAGGAGTGGAAGTTGATGGTGAGGCAGAAGAAGCAATGTTCTGAAAAGGAAAAGAATTCTCATTGAATAACACATGTCTGGAAATGTTAATAGTGTCACACTAGTGGAAAATGGGGTTTCTATGACCCACTTCAGAGACCCTCATTGACCGTAGCCGGTATGTTGACCAAAGATAGTGGTCTCTGATTCGGTAAAAACACGGAAAAATTCTGAGAGCCTAGTAAGCGGTCTCTGAATTAGAAATTTTATTTACCATTTTGCCATCATGGAACTACCGATTCAACGACCCTCAACCTCTGATTCAGATCTGGGGATCAATTCTGGGCCCCACAAATTCTGTGGTCATGATTTGCTTAACTTAAAAGAACGGCTAGAGATGAAGTGAACAGTTGGATGATATAAAGCCTCTCTTGTTTTTATCGCTTCCCACAAGAAGCAAAAACCTTATCTCTTCACTCGCACAACATATCTTTCCTCTCTCACCTCTGTATCTCTCTCCTTTTTTTTCCCTTCTCGTTTGCAGACACCATAGTTTCTCCTAAAGAATAAAGAGGTTAAATTACTAATCCAAGAAGAAATCTCCACCATGATTCAATCATATCTCTGTATCATTATGTTCGATCTAAATCAATTTTATCTCTGTTCTTAACTCAAAATTATTTTCTTATTCGACCATTCTTAGGGTTGTAATAAATATTTTGTTGGTATTTCGTTGTTAGGGTTTCAATTTAGCCCTTTTCTTCAATCGAACTTCACCAGTCGTGGTTTGCATTTTAATTTTTTCGCTTTTTTTTCCATTATTATTTATGTTTGTTCGTTGAAGGGTTTTGACAAATATTTTGTTTTTTTGTCCGATTGGGTACAATTGATAGGGATGCAGATCAAACAAATATTTTGTTTCTTCAATCAAACTTCATCGAGGTTAGGTATGCAATTCAATTTTTTTATGATTTTTTTCTATTACTTTTTTTGTTTGTTGATAGGGTTTTAACTATTATCTTTTTTGTATTTGTTTTTCTACAAATTTCATTAGGTACAGTTGCATATCTTCTTTAGGTATAATTTTTATTTTCATTTCTTAGAAGCAATTTGGTGTTTTATTATGGGATTTCAAGTAATTATAAGCATGGTTATGCTGATAGAGTAATTATTTGTTCTGGGGTTTGTAGGATGATTGGTATGCTGATGAGGTGATTATAAGCATGATAGAGTAATTTGGATATGATGTTAGATCATGTTTTTTTTTTTTTTTGATACTGATGTTGGGTTTGACATGTTAAAAGGATGAGATAATTGGATCATGTTTATAGCTTGAATTTCATTCTGGGGTTTTGTCTAATTTTCGGTTTGATAGGTGGATCATGTTTTCGCTTTATTGAGTTTTGTTCAATTTAGTGGTGGTGGTAGTCTTAGAGGCGACAAATTATTGAGTTGTGATTGAATTATCGAATAAGTTGACATATATGGTTACTTCTATGCTATTTTGAAAACTGTCAACTTTTCTAAAATATCCTTAATGTGTTTGCAAACATAAGGGTGTGAATCATTTTCGGGAAATTGTCTTAGTTGTTGAATTTATATGTTGAGAATTTCAATCCTTGTGATATCAATTCTTAACCTACTTAATTGCAATTGACCTGGTGATTATGTGCAGACTTTGCTATAAACGTGTCGAGTTTTATGAAATCTTGCCGCTATTTGTTTATCTCTTGTTGGTTCTGTTTTTGTTAAGTTTTATTGGATTTTAAGCTCTGTTAGATCCTACTGGCTATGCTATGTTTAGTTTTTGAAAAAAATTCTCCAATCATTATATTTATATGGTACACTGACCAGGAATTTCACTATCTAATCGTTGTGTACGTTTGTATTTTTATTTTCGTAACCTCCTCCACTTGAAAATGTACTGTTTAAAGTTTATAAACTTGGCAACTAACCTTACCTCTTTAGTATTAATAATCTTCAACGCTTAATTCCTGATTTCAGAAACTAGGGTTCGCATCATATGACCGAGAGTCGGGTGCAAATGTAAGGAATTAATGTTCTCATCGAAAACAAGAATGCTGGTGGAAAGTGCGATTGGACTTTGACAGTAAAACTATGAGGTACTTAATGAGCGATACTTGTTAATCTTTTGGTTATTTTGGTAGTCAAACCAATAAATGTTTGAGACATGGGCTTGTTTATCTGTCTTGTTTTCATTTGCTTACCTAATTGGCCTTGGGCTATTGGCTATAAATTCATATAAGTGCATCCCATTTATATACCACCACCACCCCACTAGTAAGAAAATCCACCTCCACCATTGGAACTCATATTTTTCATAATTCAATTTCTGCAAGTATCATTTTAAATGTGCAATTCCTACATACTAATCTTGTCTACATCTTACAATTCCTGACATGGATTCTCAATAGAGTAAGAATACAAGTTTTAATGTTTGTCGTGTGAAAGATGCCCTGTATACATGTAGGATGTGGTAATATTCTTCAACTATAGACAAGGTAATATGCATCTTTATGTGGTATCAGCTCTTGTTTAGAGTAATACTGAAACTGGACATGTCTACAAGAATGTAGTGCAGAATTCAGAATCCTTAGGTGTAATTTAGTGAAACTAGTAATTTCATAGAGCATGAGTTTATATTGCGACTCGATAACTATGTCATTTGCATTGGATGAAATTTGTTTGTTGTTATATCTGCAGTGAGGAAGATAAGAGATGGTTTATGGAAGTTATGCAGCTCAGAAGGCTGATGTGGTCAAAAGGATGAAAGAGATTACTCTTGTTAAGAAGACTCTTGAGAATGTATTGGAAGATCAAGGTGTTACTTCCTCGGAGATCGAAGGTATACTAGATTAACCATGAAATGTTATCGTTTTGGGTTTTATTTTGTTATCATTGTGTCAGTTTAAGTAACCTTCTTATGGTTTGTTGATTTTGCAGATCTGTTGGACGAATTGCAACCGCATGTTGAATCCATTGACATGGCAAACGGTAAGTTGATGCCTTTGTATGACTTAGTGATATTTGATTTCATTTTGTTATGTAAATTAATGCTTTGGTATGTGCCCGACATATTTTCATACAATTGGTGGTTTAGTCCCCCTTCTTGAACACCTGAAGAACTCAAGTGCAGGCATCCGAAAAAAAGGATGCCGAGGTTATAACTACCATAGTTCAAAGCAATCCTAAAAGTCAGCAACTTGTAATGGAAGCTAGAACCCCTACTGGCTAATCTCACCTAATATCCAGATGTTAATGCTCGAACCGCACTTGGTGCAATATCATGCAAGTAATATATGCCATCTATTTTGTATGCATGTCACCGGTTTGGATATGTAGCTTTATTATCTATAAGGAGGCTGGTTGATGTTCAATGGTGTCACTTGAAATACTTCTGACCTCTTATGTATTTGCTTTGGATGTCTTTCATATTTGATTCGATACAACAAGCCTGGAGTTGATGCATTCAGGCTGGAAATGGTTATGGAGCTTTGAGGGGTGCACTGGATTCAGACACTATTAGGTTTCAAAGGTAATTTGCTCATACACTTGATTTATTTCATTTATTTTTGGTGCTTGCACACTGGAAAATACCGAATTAACATTTAGATAGCTTTTAAACATGTCTTCCTTTGTTGATATTTATGATTGTGAAGGTTAAGATGCTAATTGACCACCAATGGTTCTGTAAATTCTATTTTTGATGTTGTTATGTGTTCTTGGATTTTGATGTTGATTTTGTTGTTGTGTATTCAGGCGTAATTATGAAGGTTGTGGCAGACTCGCACAAATGCACATTTTATGTGTTCTCTGGATAGATTTCACCCACCTCGTTGTAAGCTTTCTAAACCTCAAATGCACATTTTATGTTAACTACTCATTATGCGTACAAGTCCATTTATACTCCTGATGGGAAAAATAGCCAGTACACACGAGTTGCTTGTATCAAGCACCTTGTATCTATATTATTATGTAGTTATAGTAAACATATGTTCTAAGTGTCTTGTGAGTGAACATGTATTGTGCTGTTGTTGATTTGCACGTTATTTGTCGTATGTGAACCAGGGACACAACACATGGATGCTCTACTTGATATCATTTATGAAGTATTGGCTAAGTTCATCGTCATCGGAGGAGCTTATCGTTTTGTTGTTTAACATGTTGTTAGAACTTACTAGATAGCTTGGACATGTATTGTTATGAACTCAGAATTTCATCCTTTTTTTGTGTAATTTTAAACCCAATGGATAAAATGAATGAATGAATGAATGTGGAATTTTGAAGTTTGAGTTTAAATTTGAATTTCATAGCCAAACATTATCAATGACATGTGGTTTATGTGCTAGAGTTTAATCTGATTTATACATTAGGAAAACACTTTCTTTTGGAATTTTATGTGGTTTCAATTTGGTCTCGTCAAACTTGTTGATTCTTAATTTTGAGACTCTGAATGTTGATAGAGCATCTAGGTTTGGTTGTTGACAGAGACAATTGGCGGACATAGTTTCTGTCATAAATTGTCCGACTTTCATACCTGTTGTGTCTCATCTTTCATCCATTTTTGTTTCAATAATTGTTATTTGTCTTTTTTGATATTCTTTATGTACATGGAGATTCCAACATTTAATCACCTCTTGTTGCTTTCAGGAAACTAGCTGAATGTTGGATTACAGATAAGCTATCATAGTGTTCTGTTGAGGTATGCATCTTTGGAGTTTTCTCCATTATTTTATTCTTTATTAATCTTTTAATTAGCCAACATTGTCCATCATCCTGAAAATTACTAGCAATTAACTTAATAACTTTAAGCTCCAGAGCATACTAGGCAATAAACTTTTGGCTGGTCTTACCAAGAACCCATTTATTTCCTATTGTGTTAAATTATGTGTTTCACTTTGGTGTTTTTTTTAATATTCTTTAGGGGTTTTGTTTCTAGAACTTGTAGTCTTGTTGCAAGAGAATCCTTAAAAAGAGAAATGCACGGGTTACAAGTGTTATGAATCAAACCAAAGACACATATTTGTTGCTTGACATATGTTTGATGAGTTTATTTTCCCATTTACAGGTCCAACGTATTTTCCACCTACACCACTCCCAGCACACACACAACAAATATGATAGAAACTGCAGGTTGTAGATACACTTCGTCATCGATTCACCTCCTCAAACTTCAAATTTATGTGTTCAGTCGGGCAACTATTCTTAGGAATGTGTGCGATGTTGTTCCGATATGTGGTTTTCAAGAGTGTAATTACTCACCGTGGAAAACTGCCATGCATAATAAATTCTGACTTCTACAAGGTACCTGGAATTTGAAGTTGGGTATAATAAGGTAGTTATTTTGTAAACTTTATGTATCACACTGAGTACAATTTGTTGTCATCTTTAATTTCATCATACTGAGGCTGTCATCGGTTTGGATATGTAGCTTTATTATCTATACCGGGGCTGGTTAATGTTCAATGGCGTCACTTGAAAATACTTCTGACCTCTTATGTATTTGCTATGGATGTCTTTCAGTTTTGATTCGATATAACAATCCTGGAGTTGCTGCATTCAGGATGGAAAATGGTTATGGAGCTTTAAGGGATGATCGGATTGGATTAATCGTTAGGTTTCAAAGGCAATTTGCTCCTACAGTTTATTAATTTCATTTCTTTTTGTTGCTTGCACACAGTCGCCCAATCATATCTGTCGCCCAGTTTCGTTTAGAGAAGGTGAGCATCATTATACAACCAAGATATCATATTTGCTTTGCAGGAACGACGTTCTTTGTCATATGTGAACCAGGGACAAAGCACATGGATGCTCTACTTTATATCATATTTATAAAGTATTGGCTAAGTTCATATGTGAACCAGGGACAAAGCACATGGATGCTCTACTTTATATCATATTTATAAAGTATTGGCTAAGTTCATCGTCATCGGAGGAGCTTATCCTTTTGTTGTTTACATGTTTTTAGCTTATTGTCTATTAGTTTAGCATCTGGTTGTTAGAACTTACTAGCTAGCTTGGACATGTATTGTCTTGAACCAGAATTTCATCTTTTTTGTGTAATTTTAAACCCAATGGATAAAATGAATGAATGAATGTAGAATTGTCAAGTTTGAGTTTAAATTTGAATTTCAATTTGGATTTAATCTGACTTTGACTTGACTTCCATTTGACTTGACTTTTCCTTGACTTTGACTTGAGTTCCAGTTGACTTGACTTTGGCTTGACTTCCATTTGACTTGACTTGACCTTGATGCAAATGATTATTTCGCATTTAGCCATTCGGCATTTAAAAATCAATCAAGATTTTTTTTTAAATTATAATTTAAATCTAAGACTCACGGTTTAGGGTCTGTACCTTGTTACCCTTAAAATCTGCCGTTATTTTGAGACACACGGCTAAGGGTCGTACAAAACAGCTACGCTTTATCAGAGACCCCAACAGAGACGGTTGAAACTAGTCGTATAACTCGTATATATGACTTGTACTGACGGTCGTGGAACTTCTGTTTTCCACTAGTGTCAGTGAGTGGATCTAAGCATCTATATCCTTTATGATGCAAACCGTAACCTAGAAAAATGCACAGTTTACTTCTAGGTTCAAGTTTATTTGAAGTGTATGGTTTTAACCATGGAAGACAGGCACAACCAAAGACTTTTAGAAAATTGTAATCTGGTTGTTTATGAAAAAGAACTTCAAATGGAGATAGAAGTACTTGTAGGTAATCTATTAATAAGATAATTGGCTGTGTAAAGAGCTTCTACCCAATATGTGTTTGGTAACCAGCTTGAAGTAAAAGTATTCTTGTGACTCATAATAAATGTTTGTGCTTAACTTCTGCAACCCAATTCTTCTCAGGGGTATGAGGACAACTCAGCTCATGTGTGATACCTCTAGATTGACAATATTGAGCAAGAAAGGTATTTACAAATTCACCCCCATTGTCAATTCTGATTTTTATTATAGGATGAGTAAGAAGTTTCTCAATTCTTGTGACAAAAGAGATAGAAGCATGTTTAAATTCAGACTTGGAGGATAAAGGAATAACTCAACGATATTTTGTGCATTCATCTACAATATTTGCATAGTACAGACTGCCAGACACAAAAGCAAGAGAACAAGGACCCCAGAGATCTATGTGTAACAATTCTAATGGTTGCTGAGCTACATAAGTTGACAATTTAAAAGGAAATTCCTGTGATCTACACAATTTGCATTCATTATAGAAGAATGGCTTATTTGAGATGTTTGGAATTTTTAAAATTTTACAAATTTTCTGAACTTGTCTGGAATGAAGGATGGCCAAATCTCTTATGAAGAAGAGCTGTGTCACTTATTGTGTATATGTAGGTATGATGAGTTGAGTTGAATTTGATAGGATATAGACCATTTCTATGTGGTTATTGGAAAAGAATCTTCCTAGAGGTTTGATCCTTCACATAGAATCCATGAGAATCAAGAGTTAGAGAACAATTATTATCATAAGTGAATTTATGAGCAGATAGTAGATTTTGTGAAGCCTGGGGTACTAGAAGAATATCATTAAGCATGAGAGAATGATCATTAATAGTTCTACTAGTGTAGCCAGTGTGAGTTATGAATATACCTCCACCATTTTCTGTGTGGATAAGTTCAGTTCCATCATAAGGAGATGCTTCATGTAAAGCAAAAGTATCAGAGGTGATATTATTGTTTGCTCAACTGTCAACAATCCATTCATCTTTATCAAATATGTCAGTTGCTGCCGGCATTTCACTTAGATTTGCAGGTGGTGGCCTTCCTTTGCAAGAGAAGTTCAAACTATGAGTGCAGTCAGGAGCTTGATGACTGTCAGATAGACATATCTGAGAAGGTTGTGTTTCACTAGATGCAGTACCTCTTCCATAACTGTTTCTTGAGAAAATAGTTGGATGAGGATACCTTCCACCACTTGAGTGTCTTCCCCTGTAACCTCCCCTGCTTGAAGATCCTCTAAAAAAATTTCTATAGTTATGTGCCATAAAGGCTTTGGCATCCGACTCATGTTTAGCAGTCTTGAGTCTTTTACTAACCACAGTTTCCTCACTAAGAAGGTTATTGTGCAATTCTATACTAGTGATAGGAGGGTTTCTGTGTCTCATAGAGGTTGCAAATGGAATGTAATCAGAAATAAGTGCTTTGAGTGTAACCATTAATTCTCTATCAGAAACTATTTCACCAGCTGTTGCTAATTGATCAGATAAAAGTTTGATTTCATTTATGAGTGCAGGAATTGATTTATCACATTGAGTAAGAGACAACAGTTTAGTTCTGAGTTGAATTGAGTATGTTGAGGATGCTCGAGAAAATCTTTCTTCAATACTTTGCCAAAGGTGATGAGAAGTAGTACATCTAGAGAAGTACGATATTACAGATTCAGATATTGTAGAGTGGATCCACATAATGATTGTTGAATCTTCTTCAATCCAATCTGAGTATGCCTGATTTTCAATTCCATTTGCTTCATTTCTTGGCAATGTATATTGAGGTGGACAGGGATATGTACCATTTAGATATCATTGTAGCTTGAACCTTTGAATCACATGATTCATTAAATTCCTCCATGTATACACTACACGAAATCATGTAATTTGTAACGTCGAAAAAACGTTACTATCTATTTATTGTAACGTCAAAAAATACATTGGAAAAGTGCCGTTATTATTAGTGTTACAATAATTTATCAACGATTGATTTCGTTATAATAAAATTTTATTAAATAACTGTTACAAATACAGTTCGGTGTAACAGATACTGTAACGGCGACTTTGTGTGTAACGGTTGACTTATTGCCACCTGTCCTTCCTTGTAACAGCTACAACAACGATTTTAATCGTTGTTTAGTTGATTGTAACAGATTGGATTTAACAGTTATTGTAACAATTTAAAACCGTGATAGCTCAGTGTAACGGCTGTCGTACGACACTTGTCATTCATTTATAATATTTAAAGTAACGGCTTCAAACGTTGATGTTTGATTGTAACATTTTGGAAATAACAGCTTGTTGTAACGATTCGATTCGTAATAGCTGACTGTAACCTTTTTTGTCTGCCACGTGTCTATCGCTTGTAACATATAGACTAACGGCTTTAGACGTTGACAATTCATTGTAACAGTAATGAATTTTCCAGGTGTGCTAATTACTAACAGATTTTATAACTTTGATTCGACATTGGTAAAACAAAAATAGTTTTCAAAAAAAAAATAATAAAGTTTTTTTTATGTTATATAAATAAGCTCCCATAATTGGACCCTGCAATGCAATGCAATCCATTTCTGAAGATGCAATACAATTAGTTTCTGAAGCTGCGTTGCAATTCATTTCTGAACCTGCAATATTACTGAATCTGAAACCCATAATTTGTTTCTCATTCCACAATACATACATTATCATTCTAGCAGCATAAGGAATTCATTCATTCACAAATCCATACAGCAACCAATTGAACCAAGGTTTGTCTCCTAATTCATTCACATTCTTACATTGAAAGAACTGCTTAAGCCTAAAAAAAATACATGGTTCCCTATATGGTTATAATCAAATGACAAAGGTTGTGTTTTATAGCAGTTTCTAAATATAAAAGTGTTGTTTTGCAGTATACCTAGGCTGAAAAAAAATTGTTCATGATCAGCCAAAAGAAGTCGTCCTTTGACATCAGAGTAGCCTTAACCAACTCATGGCATCAGCTATTGCCATCGATTCCAGTATCCTGACAAAACCACAAAAATGAAAAAGAAACTCAAATTAGAAACAACTCTCATAGGAGTGAAATATTCATTCAGTAATTTCGGCAATTCACTTACATGTTCATTGTCATTTTGCAATACATACATTCTCATTATAGACCAACCAATTAAAGTTTTTCTTCATAGGTCTTCCTTTGCTTACAGATTCAATCGTTTATAATGTTTAAAGTAACGGCTTCATTTTCTCATATGAGGCGGTTACATATGAGAAAACTACTCCTCTCCCATGGTATGAGCAAGTTTAATTATCATGTATCGCCTTTTATTGTTGGGATCATCTGATTGTGTACGATCACTTCATTTAACCTTTTTTCAAGCTAGAATCCCCTTTAAATAAAGGGTAATGTGGTAGGTACCCAAGCATGGCAGACATCAAATGATTAGACGCTTCAGAACCCAATCAATGCGTCAAGTACATCAATAATTCGTGTGGAACCTTGCACACGCATACTATACTATACTATATGATAATTATTGAAATTTTTTCTTATGTAACCTCCTCATCAATAATTATCATATATCAACATATTGCATCATTATTATGCTAACAAATAGGAGCGCCAATGCAAACCTTTTCATACAGCCAACTAAGGAAATTGGTTTGCATCTCGACTTCCTCCATTGCAACCCCATCAGTTTCACAGTTCTCGCAATAATCCCTACATTTAGCATAGATAGTATTAAAATCTAAATAGAATAGCTCATTGTCCACATATAAACAGAACACGGCCAACCAATACCTTTAATAAACATCAAGACATTCTGGATCATTCCGAAAAATTACCCACCGACGTATCTGCATCCATTGAATAGGGCTCACCTGAACCGGCTTTTCATCAAGCAGAGAACCCACATCGCTGAATTCATGTTCATCCTTTAAGAAGGGATCCAAATTTGCTTTGTGACCTCCTTGATCGACATTTTTCATGTGCTCCATGGCAAATCTAACACATTCATCCATTTCAGTCGACTTCGTAATTGAACCTTCAATGTATCTGTTGTTAGTTGGGATGTTTTGCACTCCTTCATTGCCCTGATTCACTATGTACGTGTAAATTTTGGTATAAAAACAACAAAAATAAATAAAAATAAAGGACAAATGGTAAAATAGCAATTCACCTTTCGAATGGGTACATCCATCGATACCTAACAGGTCCACAAACTAAGGCCTCATCGGCCAAATGAACAATGTTGTGCACGCTTATATCAAAAAATCCAGCCGAAAAATACTTTTCGAGCACACACATGGCCTCTGCAATCATCCTCTTAGCCTGGTTCAGATATTCTCTGCTAACCACCTTTGAGCACAAAATTCTAAAATACAAAATGACTTGTTGAAGCGCAGTACGCAAGTCTTTCTCTCTTGGAAAGGCATGTTGAAGCAGAACAGGTAATAAGTACCCCATAATCACATGGTAGTCATGTGACTTCAAGCTGCTCAAGTTCAATTGCTCCATATTGACATTGTTACTTATATTCGACGAAAAACCTGTGGGAACTTTCAGATCTTTAAGAATCTGACAAAAATCGGTTTTCTCTTTTTTGCTCAAAACAAACAGCGGAACCATCTCTACTTTTTCTTTGTTTTCTTCTCTTTCCACTCTCCACAGTGTAGTTTATTCTCATTCAATTTTTCACAACAATAGCCTTATTATCCTTATCAATGATAGTGTAGATAATGTGTTCCATGACGTTCTTTTCCGTGTGCATCACATCGACACAATGCCGTATAGTCAAGGCACACTACGAATCAAGTTCCCAAAGGATACACTTCTTGAAGAAAGCACCTGTGACAATCTCATAATCATCTTCCTCTTCATCAGACTGATATCTCTTACGTTTACCTGTCTTGCGGACCACTAACTTACCAGGTTCGTAATGAACATCGGCCAACTTCTCAAGCGACTGCGTTCCTGTTAGTCTCAGCGGTGCACTTTTATGCTCTTTTGTCTCTAATCCCAAAAGAGTCCCATCCCTAAATGGGTGCCTTGACTTAAGTAATATACGATAGTTAGTGTACACAATCTTGTCGTAACCTAGGCCATAGTTTTTATAGCGTGTTGACCAGCGTCCGCAAAAAAACATCAATGTCTTGACCCGGTGACTTACGTCCAGGTTTAAACAGAGTCATCATTTGGAATTCAGACTTCGTACACGTAGAAGGCGGAAGATTATAAACTACAAGGATCACAGACCAACAAATCCAACTCAAAGTCTGTACGCCATGATGATTAAACCCATCTTTTGATATTACAAGCCAAACATTTCTTCCTTCCACGACAAACAATGGAAACTTCAGTTTCATTTGTGCCCACTGAGATGAATCGATTGGATGACGCATATATTCAGATGAAACTTGCGCTCGATCGTGCTACAATATTGCGTCTGATATCCAAGGTAGAGAATACATTTTCTTTAGTTTTTCGTCTACAGGAAAGTATCTCAGCACTTTGCAAGGTTCATTTGTCACCACAGGACCATCTTTGGTAGTTTTCAACTTAAACCTCGGAGTTTTGCATACCTGACACTGTATTATATCCTCATTCTCCTTGTAATACAGAATACAATGATTCTCACAAGCATGAATAGCCTTCACTTTCATCCCCATATCCTTAAGCATTGACCTCATAGCATCATAGTTTTTGGGAAACTTGTTAGGTTTCGGAAGCCACTCTCTTAACAAATCTAACAAACTGTTGACACAGTTACCCGAAAATTTATAAGTTTTCTTCACATTATGCAGTTCTACCATAGCAGAGAGGATTGTGAGATTGTATTCACATGAAGGGTATTGTACCTATTATAACGCTTCTCGATATCTGGATCTTCTAAGGGTGATTCTCCAATTTGTGTTCCATCATGGTCATGATGAATACCCAAGGAAGAGTCAATAAAATCATTCAAATTCATACAATCTGATTGCTAATCAAGCGTTTCTTCAACTACGGCCTTCCACTTAGAACGACTTGTTGAAGCACCATCCTTTCTCTCACCATGTAAGCTCCAGGTGGTGTATGTCTTGTCGACACCATGCTCATACAGATGGGTCCTAACAATCGAGAATCCACGTCGATGTCTATTTTCACACTTTCTATAAGGGCATGCACATGTTTTTGCACAAGTACCATTTGCCATTGCAAAATCAATGAATTTTCTAACCGCTTCTCTGTATTCTGGGCAATAATTATCTGTTATACGCATCCAAGATTTATCCAAAAAATTTGACATCCTACAAACAAGTAAACTACTATGTCTTACTAACCTAAGTTTATCAACTAAACCTAAAAATGTCACAGATTTATCAACACACCACAATAGAATACAATTCACAACAACATCAATTTCTAAAACTAATAAACCCAGATGTTGAAAAACTGTCGATTAAGAAAACAATAAAAGAAATACCTTAATAATTAGATGAAGATAACTCAGGAGAATCGAGATTCAGAAATTTTAATCAAACTCAATCCTTATGTGATAACTCGATTAAGCTTAAATCCTTAATGAAATCGACGAGTCACAGAAGAATCGGTTGAATCAATTTTGTTGATGAAGTTTCCTGCAACTGAATCTCAAATTATACAATATCTACTCCTGTTATTATCTTAAGGCATGAACCTACTAGTCCTAAAGTGATTACAAAGAAGATTATTACTGAAAAAAAGAAAGGTCCTGCAAAACCTACACAACCTGCACCCATTACTAGAAAAGCTAGCAAAGAAAGTCAGAAAATTTTGTATTCTCCCCAAAACACTCATCAATGAGGGTTATCTATTGGAATATCAGAGTCCTGAAGAGGGATAAGGCCAAAGATAAATTGAGTTCTTTAGTTAGACAAATAAATCCTTCCTTAGTGTTTATAGCAGAACCTAAAATGCATTTCAATAAAAAAAAAATAGAATAAAACTTCCTGGAATGCACCATAAAATAATTCACAATATGTGTGATCATAGGAAAGCAAATTTATGGATTTTTTGGAATTGTTCACTTTCTCCTCCTTCAGTTATTTTCTTTACCAGACAATGTATCACAATAGAGGTTGGTGGAGTTTTGGTCACTGGAATTCATGCAGATGTACTTACCTTGAATAGAAGAGAATTATGGTCTGATTTGATCACTATAAGTAATCTTAATAAACCATGGTTGGTTTTAGGGGAATTTAACACACATATGGTTGGTTTTACTTCTATACATGAAAAAAAACTGGCGAGATTGGGGTATACCCAATAAGACAAAAACGGGTCATTTTGAAGTAAAAAAAAGCCACCCCTTAACCTTGTATTTTCTAAATGGATAATATGCCCTTGTTTAACTAACACTAAAAAATCTGATTAGCTTAATTAATTGAGTTTAGATTAAAATTTTGAAATTATGATTTCAGTAGTCTTTAACCCGTCTTATGAGTTCAATTTGTATCAAAAAAAATTGTTTTGAAAATGTGAAAGGTCGGCAAGGTCGACGTTTGAATAAGGTGCCGGGTATGTTCCGCCGGCATGGTAGACGTTTTAATAAGATGCCGACCAATTACATCCGGCATTGTCTACGGATGAAGAACATGCCGACTGTATCTGGCCTGCAAGGTTTGCGGATGAAGAACATGTCGACAACATATGGACGGCAAGGTCGATAAAAAATACCCTGCCGACTATAATATTTTTGACATACAGAGAAAGTGTTACAAATGCATGATTCGTCGGCAAGGTATTAATTTCATAACCTGCCGACTATATTTAGTCGACAAGGTATAGAGATGGATATCTTACCGACCCTTTAATTACTAAATTCAGAGATGAAAAGTCGACATGTTATTCAACCTTATACCCTGCCGACTATATTTTGGTCGGCAAGGTCGACAAAAAATACCCTGCCGACTTTTGGTTCGTTTTGATTCTTCGTCTTTTTTTTTTTTTTTTATTTCACATGTATAGTTAGAGTGTAGAAGAAAGATTTTGATTTTGATTTTTTATATGTTTTGGTCGGCAAGGTTTTTAATATGGGCAATTTGGTCTTTTAACACCTTTTAGACACCCCTTAGCACACTACTTTGGATGGGAACAAAATGGGTATACCCCAATTAATCTGGGTATACCCTAATCAAGCCAGGGAAAAAAATGGTGGCAGGACTCCTCTTACTTCAGCTCTTAATGAATTTAATGAATGGATAGATCAATGTGGTCTTCTTCATGCTCCCAAAAGTGGGTTACAGTTTTCTTGGTCAAATGGTAGATGTGGTAAAAAAGAATTCTTTGTAATCTTGATAGAGCTCTTTTCAATCAGCAATGGCTTAGTAAATATAATGGATGGAAATATCATGTTACTTCAAGAGGGATTTATATCATAGTTGTCTTATTGGAACTGCTGCAGATTTTCTTACTCCTAATAATGCACCATTTAGATTTCAAAAGATGTGGTTGTCACACCCTGATTTTATGAGAATAGTCGCTGAATCTTGGAATGGACAGATTGCTGGGAATCCAATTTTCATTCTTATGAACAAACTGAAGAATTTGAAGATAATTTTAAAAAAATGGAATTGGGAGACTTTTGGGAATGTGTATACCAAACTGAAAGAAGCTGAAGATAAGGTAATTGAAACAAACATTCTATCTGATACTGATCCAAAAAATGTGGAATTACTAAATAACTATGTTACAGCTAGAGGTATCAGAGATATGGCAGCTCAAAATTATCACACTATGTTGAGTCAAAAGGCAAGAGTGAATTGGATCAAATTTGGTGATGCAAATACTGCTTTCTTCCGTACTCATATTAAAATCAGACAGAGCAAAGAATAATATTTCGTAACTTGAAGATACTTGGAACCATTGTGACAAATAAGCAGTCTATTGAAAATATACTTCTCAACCATTTCAAGGAGAAATTTGCAGAAGAACCAGTAAATATATCTGATTTTTTTTTATCAGCAATTCCAAATATTGTCAACTCGGAAGATAATAAAATGCTAGAGAAGATTCCTTCTCAAGAAGAAATTAAAGAGGCAGTTTTTTGTCTTAATCAAGATGGTGCTCCTGGACCAGATGGTTACACTGGTGTTTTCTACAGAGAGTCTTGGAATATTATAAAAGAAGATCTGAAAAATGCTATTCAATTATGTTGGAGCAATCAATTAATTCCTTCGGGTCTAAATTCAAATTTTCTTATCCTTCTGCCAAAGATTCAAGGTGCAAAAAAAACTTCACAGTTCAGACCTATTGGTCTAAGTAACTTTTGTTTCAAGAAATTTACAAAGATTCTAACTATAAGAATGAGCAACTTACTACAAAAGATTATTTCTCCACAACAATGTGCCTTCATCAAAGGAAGAAATATCCATGAACAAGTCTTATTAGCCTCAGAACTTTTTAATGAAATGAATACTAATAGAAGAGGTGGAAATGTGGCCTTAAAGTTGGATATATCTCAAGCTTATGACACTATAAGCTGGGATTACTTAGTAGCAGTGCTGAAGAAATATGGTTTTTCAGTAAAAATTACAAATTGGATTCTGGTGCTACTAAAAACAACAAAAATCTCTATTATGGTGAATGGGAGTCCTGTTGGGTACTTTGGTGTTGGAAGAGGAGTGAAACAGGGAGATCCCCTATCTCCAGTTCTTTATGTCTTGGCTGCTGATGCATTAAGTAGGAAGTTGACTCAACTAATTTTGGAGAGGAAAATTCAACCCATGGTCATCAGAAAAGGTATCTTCCCTTCATATTTATTATTCGCTGATGATATTTTTATCTTCTGCAATGGATGTAAGCAAACTCTGGTGAACCTAAAACACTTACTCATTGAACACCAAAATGCTTCTGGACAACTTGTTAGTGCTGCTAAAAGCAAAAATTTTGTTGATGGAAATTCTGACACAAGAAAAACTCAAATTGCAGAATGTATGAACATGAATTTGTCTGATTTTCCTGAAAAATATTTGGGTGTATTACTGGTTAAAGGAAAAGTCAAAACTGAACATCTTTGGTCATTTGTTGAAATGCTGCAAAAGAGACTGGCTACTTGGATAGGCAAACTCTTAAATTTTCAAGCCAGAGTAACTCTTATAAAATTTGTACTCAGCAGTATACCTCTGTATAATATGTCTATATACAAATGGCCTATAAAACTGATTGAGGCTTGTGAAAGGATTTTAAGGAATTTTCTATGGAGTTGAAATGCTGAAGAACAGAAATACATCACTATAGCTTGGGACAAAATCTGTGTTCCATTGGAGGAAGGAGGGCTAGGAATTAGAAGATTTGAAGATATTAACAAAGCATTATTGATGAAATTACTGTGGAGAATTCTTAACTCAAATGAAGAGTGGGAAAAAATTTTCTTAGCCAAGTATAAAGATAAAAATGGTCTTTGGATTTCATATTATAAGCAATCATCAGTATGGCCAGGTATAAAATGGTTATTCAGGAGTTTGAAGAAAACACAAGATGGCTAGTTGGGAATGGTGAAGATATTTCTGTTTGGTATGATTCATGGATTTATGATACAAGCATTGTTAAAAACTTCCCTGAGAATGTATATATACAACAGAACAGTACCATGAAGGTTAAACAACTGATTGTGAATGATACTTGCAATATACCAGAAGAGATGCTTAATTTCATTTCCACTGAAGATCTCCCCGTTATTACTTCTTTAAAAGACAAACTGGTTTAGATCGCTACTCAAGATGGTGAATTCTCTACTTCTAGTGCTATCAATGTGATCAGGAAGAAGCAAACAAAACTAAAATGGTATAAGAAAATTTGGAATTCTTGTGTTCATCCCTCCACTTCAAGCAATATATGGAAAATAACAAGAGGAGCTGAAATACCGATGAAAACACCACTAAGAGAGGTATGTTACTTGCATCCAGGATGTTATCTTTGTCATAAAGAACAGACAACATGAACCATATTTTGTGGAACGCAATTATGGTCAAATTTTATGGACTTGGTTAGGCAACATTTTTGCTTTTAAAAATCCAAAGTATTTTGATGATGTTATAAATCTTTGCAAACACAAGAGTTCAGTTATCCAGGAATTGTGGTACATAGCAGCATTTAATATAATGGTAGATATATGGTTCACTAGAAACATAATAGTCTTTGATAATATCCCGCCTGAAAGTGACAAGGCCAAATCCAAGATCACAAGAATGGTGCATGACTGTGAGCTCGGGCTGAAAGGTTTTATGTTCAATACAGCTTATGATTTGCAGATACTTAAATTCTTTAATATAGGCTGTAGGAAGGTGAAATCTACTAAGGCTATAGAATGCTCCTTCTTTCTTCCTGAAACATATAATCTTTTATTCTGTTGTGATGGGGCTTCTAGAGGTAACCCTGGGAATGCTTGGTATGGGTTTATTTTCAGAAATAGTATGAGAGAATTCATTACAGCTGAAAGTGGAGGCTTGGGAATATCCACAAATTTTATTGCAAAAATTATGGGGACACTTTGTGCTATGGAATGGGCTGTGAAGAACAAGAAGGAGAAAATTACTATTAATGCTGACTCCACTGCTGCCATCTCTGCCTATATGAAGAACAATCTTCCTTGGTTTGTATGGAACATATGGAAGTTTGTTAGTACTAGATTGAAACATATTCACTTTAACCATGTCTATAGAGAAGTGAATTTTTCTGCAAACTTTTTTGCTAAAAAAGGTGTTCATCTACCTAAGGGATAGATAATGATTTTCTCTACAAGACCCCTTAATATGCACATAATGGAATGGCCAGATACTACTTATTACTTGAATGATAGTTTTGTTTACTTGTAAACATTGCTTTTATTTTGTTGGGCTTGGCCCTGTTGTCCTTTTGTTTTTACTTCACTGTTGTTGGGCCTAGGACTTTTTGTCCATATCTGGCTTCCAAAAATTTTGTAATTTTTGTTTTTGATTAATAAAATCTCTTTGGTAAAAAAAAAAACTGAATCTCAAATTGAATCTGATGAATTTTCTGGTGAAATCAATGGCCGCTGCAGGGATATACCAAGAAGTCGGTGAGATATGAAATAAATGGAGGTTAAAGATATGATGTAGTAATGTCTCAACCATTTTTCTATCAAAACATTAAGTTGTTTATCTACCTCCCAACTTTCAGACACATTAAATGAAAACTAATTTCAGGTGACTTTAATTTTGTTTTCGGATTTTAATTTTTTTTGCTTATTTTCGGTAATTAAAATTAAGAGTTATAATGAGAAAAAAATGTTGGAGAAAAAAGCCAGAATCCTTGGAAGGCTGGGTAGCCCTTGAGTGTGAGATGAAATTGGGAGCTAATAGTAGTAATAGAGGCGCTAATAGTAGTAATGGAGGGTAACAATGTAACTTGGCAATTTAAGTTGAGGATAGGAAGGTAATTACCCACAACCCTCCCGAAACTCTGTAACAAATAACAATTATTGCAACGATTATCCAACGTTACAAAGTTACCAACGTCGATACGACGTTACTTAAAAAATATCTGTTACAAAATCGGGTGTTACGAATTCCCTGATTTCATGTAGTGATAATAGTTGTCTTCCTTGAGTTTAAGAGTAACAAAATTAGTGATCTGATTAAGCTGTACTCGAGAAAACGAAGTTGCAGTGGGATTTTCCATTGGAAAAACAAGAAATTCTTGAATTAAAAGTAGATCTGAGATTCAAGGAACAAGGTTTGAAAGAAAATCACAAAATTGTGATGGTGAAGTGAAAAATCAAGAAATTGTATTGAAACAAAAGATTGTGAGAAAGATTAAAGGAGAAGAAACGAATCAAAACTAACAAATTTGAAGAACAATTGTTCGAAACAAAAAACAGGAGAAGATGAAATCTGTGATTTTAATATATCACCAGTAAAGTAGCAGTGAAGAAGCTTAAAGATCCAGAGAAAGGCAGCGGATTGGAGAGATGAAGCTTCAGGTTGCAGGATCAATGTCGGTTTCAAATCCCTAACCTATCTGATACCATAATGACATGGTAGAGATGGTGACGAAAAACAATCTAACAGATTGATTGATAATCAGAGAAATCAATTACTGACAAAAGATGTTATGACAGTCTTTTATATAAACCGTTAACAGACAGCAAATGACAGCTATTAATGATACACACGTATCAAACACATGTGTGAAAGTTAATAGAATAACTTCTTATCCTACACAGCATAACTCCTTTTCGTGCACCACTTCATCACAATGACTGGTTGAACTGTCTTTACAATATGCCTTTTTTAGGAGATCAATAATTAACTAGCCACTCGTCAAGAATTGAGAGCAATAACTTTCCAGAAAAAAAATAAAACAAGACATGATAGCAAGCTCTTTAGGTAAATCATGTGCCTCCATATAGAGGTTTTAAAATAAATAAATTAGTATATGATTAAAACTCGGAAATTTGAGAAGGGGTAGCTTCTAAAGTCCGTCACACTTGTTGTGTCCATAGACTCCATATCACTTGACATTATTGTCCACCCTGAGTGCTTCTTCAAAAACAATCCAAGATTGTTTCTACTTATCTGCCCAAGAATTTTCTTTCCAGTTCAATAATCAAAATTTCCATCTTTAAATCCATGTAATCATACTGTATGCTTGCGTAGAAAATAAAGTTAAGAGACATACCATTTTTCCATGGTCTTTTACTGTTACATCCAAGATATGTCTTTCAGCCCATTTATTTTGATATGTTTTAGTTCTCTCCCATGTTTAAGTGTTTTTATAACGCTGCCAATCGGTTATTCCAGATTCTAGAAAATTTTGGTGCTTGGGCATGTTGGTTTAAAACTCAAACAATCTTATATCACAAACCATTTTCGTATTTCGAAAAGAAAATAGCTTACATGGGAATTCTCACAGAATATTACTAAAATCAAAAAAAAATACATCTCTTTTATCTGAGGGGAAAAAAACAAAATAAACTAATTATGAAGCGGTTACATATCAGAAAACTACTCCTCTCCTATGGTATGAGCAAGTTTATCATGTATCGCCTTTTATTGTTGGGATCATGTGATTGTGTACGATCACTTCATTTAACTTTTTTTCAAGCTAGAATCCCCTTTAAATAAAGGGTAATGTTGTAGGTACCCAAGCATGGCAGACATCAAATGATCAGACGCTTCAGAACCCAGTCAATGCGCCAACTACATCAATAATTCGGAGAAAAAAAAAACATTTTATTGGATCTATTTTTAATCTATTATAGCCCACAAATAGTCTGTAGCAAAATATTTTTATGGAAAAAAGTTAAGTCACATAGTTTGGAAGCCTGTTAGAATGACTCAAAGGACAGTTTTTATGTTGACAAAAAAAAAAAGTTTTTCGTGTGGAACTCTTGAAAATTATATACTATTGCTGAAAAAGATCAAGTAGATAATAATATCACTGCAAGCTAGAAAATTTTGGTGTTTTGGCATGTTGTTTTAAAACTCAAACAATCTTATATCACGAACCATTTTCGTATTTCGAAAAGAAGAGATCTTACATGGGAATTCTCAATAAATATTATTAAAAGCGAAAAAAATACATCTCTGTTATCATATGGGGAAAAAAGCCAAAATGAACTAACTATGAAGCGGTTACATATGAGAAAATTACTCCTCGCACATGGTATGAGCAAGTTTATCATGTATCGCCTTATATTGCTGGGATCATGTGAGTGTGTACGATCACTTCATTTAACGTTTTTTCAAGCTAAAATCTCTTTTAAATAAAGGGTTATGTTGTAGGTATCCAACTATGGCACACATCAAATGATCAGACGCTTCAGAACCCAATCAATGCGCCAAGTACATCAATAATTCGGAGAGAAAAAAAACATTTTATTGGATCTGTCTTTAATCTATTATAGCCTACAAATGCTCATAGTCTGTAGCAAAAGATGTTTATGGAAAAAAGTTAAGTCACATAGTTTGGAAGACTGTTAGAATGACTCAAAGGACAGTTTTTATGTTGACAAAAAAAATTTTGCGTGTGGAACTCTAGAAAAGTATATACTATTGCTGAAAAAGATCAAGTAGATAATAATATCACTGCAAGCTAGAAAATTTTGGTGTTTTGGCATGTTGGTTTAAAACTCAAACAATCTTATATCACAAACCATTTTCGTATTTCTAAAAGAAGAGAGGTTACATGGGAATTCTGACATAATATTATTAAAAGCGAAAAAAATACATCTCTTTTATCTAAGGAAAAAAATAATCCAAAATGAACTAATTATGAAGCGGTTACATATGAGAAAACTACTCATCGCCCATGGTATGAGCAAGTTTAGCATGTATCGCCTTTTATTGTTGGGATCATGTGATTGTTTACAATCACTTCATTTAACTTTTTTTAAGCTAGAATCCACTTTAAATAAAGGGTAATGTTGTAGGTACCCGAGCATGGCACACATCAAATGATCAGACGCTTCAGAAACCAATCAATGCGCCAAGTACATCAATAATTAGGAGAAGAAAAAAAATATTATTGGATATATCTTTAATCTATTATAGCCCACAAATGCTCATAGTCTGTAGCAAAAGATGTTTATAGAAAAAAGTTAAGTCACATAGTTTGGAAGCCTGTTAGAATGACTCAAATGATAGTTTTTATGTTGACAAAAAAAAAAAAAATTGTGTGGAACTCCAGAAAAGTATATACTATTGCTGAAAAACATCAAGTAGATAATAATATCACTGCAAGTTATTAAGCAATTCATGCATCAAGTGGAGTCACCAGGTCATTGAACACCATTTATTAAGCTATTAAGCAATTCACACAAAGCTCATTAAGAAAGATGTTTAAAAAATCCCATTAATTAAACCTATTGGGGTCTGTCGACTTGCACCAAAAGATACATTCAAGACAAAGCAATGAGCTAACAAACGATGTCAAAATCCTGCATAACATAAGAGCAATGGATATTTTCATACCTCCCATAATTCATAGAAGCTGCTCCATATTGTCATAACATAAGCGATGTGTCAATAATTGAAAATACATAATTTCATAATAGTATAAAGCTTCACTAATTAATAACTACTTTGAATATAATTTGTCATGGTTATCATGAAATTGTTTTAACAAAATCAATAACGAACACCCATATCTCAATTAGGAGAAGCAAGAAAACACACCTACAACAATCTGAGCAATTTGTTCCATAAATGCGAATTTTAAACATTGTGTTTGTGGATTGAAGTTTGAAACATTAATAATAACCGGAATTGAAAGTTCGAGGTTATTAAATAACGGAGCCCTAACAATATTTAAGAATTATTGTAGGCATCACAGAAATAGAGATTGATGTCTATGGCCGAGCCAGAGCTACAGTTACCTATTGTCCGGATATACGTGTCCGATTAGGATATTCATCCAAGAAGAAACGGTTAGTCGGGCAGAATTAAGGTTTGGGTTAGCCGGGCAAAAACAGAAAGGGTCGGGGCATGATCTTTGCCGTCCGAAATTCCGTACGATCTCGGCCGCTCTTTGACCCACATACCTACACACCACCTTTCCTTAGAACATTAATGACTTTAGGATTTGAAATTGTTTCAACAAAATCAATATTGTCATAACATAAGCGATGTGTCTATAATTGAAAACACATAATTTCAGAATAGTATAAGGCTTCATTAATTAATAACTACTTTGGATATAATTTGTCATGGTTATCAAGAAATTGTTTTAACAAAATCAATAACGAACACCCATATCTCAATTAGGAGAAGCAAGAAAACACACCTACAACAATCTGAGCAATTTGTTACATAAATGCGAATTTTAAACATTGTGTTTGTGGATTGAAGTTTGAAATAATAATAACCGGAACTGAAAGTTCGAGGTTTTAAATAACGAAGCCCTAATAAGATTTAGGAATTATTGTAGGCATCAAAGAAATAGAGATTGATGTCTATGGCCGAGCCAGAGCTACATTTACCTATTGTCCGGATATACATGTCCGATTAGGATATTCAGTCAAGAAGAAACGGTTAGTCAGGCAAAATTAAGGTTTGGGTTAGCCGGGCAAAAACTGAAAGGGCCGGGCATGATGTTTGCCGTCCAAAATTCCGTACGATCTCGGCCGCTCTTTGACCCACATACATACACACCACCTTTCCTTAGAACATTGATGACTTTAGGATTTGAAATTGTTTCAACAAAATCAATATTGTCATAACATAAGCAATGTGTCAATAATTGAAAATACATAATTTCATAATATTATAAAGCTTCACTAATTAATAACTACTTTGAATATAATTTGTCATGGTTATCATGAAATTGTTTTAACAAAATCAATAACGAACACCCATATCTCAATTAGAAGAAGCAAGAAAACACACCTACAACAATCTGAGCAATTTGTTCCATAAATGCGAATTTTAAACATTGTGTTTGTGGATTGAAGTTTGAAACATTAATAATAACCGGAACTGAAAGTTCGAGGTTATTAAATAACGAAGCCCTAATAAGATTTAGGAATTATTGTAGGCATCACAGAAATAGAGATTGATGTCTATGGCCGAGCCAGAGCTACAGTTACCTATTGTCCAGATATATGTGTCCGATTAAGATATTCAGCCAAGAAGAAACGGTTAGTCAGGCAGAATTAAGGTTTGGGTTAGCCGGGCAAAAACAGAAAGGGCCAGGGCATGATCTTTGCCGTCCAAAATTACGTACGATCTCGGCCGCTCTTTGACCCACATACATACACACCACCTTTCCTTAGAATATTGATGATGATGATTATTATTACTTATTTAATATATGCCTGAATAGAGATTTGCTTAGGGGGAGGAGTGTCCTTCCAGAATGTTTTATATGAGTAGTCCCAGAGTGAATACATTGACAAAAACAGAGATTCTAATTTACATGGGACACAAAATTTGATTGCTTTGTCAGCAGCATACTGGGCAAGTACCAACTTTGTTTTACCAAGGTATCAGACATCTAGAATGAAGAGCATGTCCGCAACATATCTTGGTAATATCATCACTGTGCTTCTTAAACATATTCAAACAAATTGAGCAGGTTTGTCCATGAAAATGAACAGAAGAATCTTGGAATTCTAAACTCCCATGTGGAGAACTGAATAGATAAGCTCTTTCTGGGAGACAGGTAGCCCCATGAGGATTTTCTTGTTGCCTTAAAATACAACTTTTACCAGTCTCTTAATGAATGCTCCGCTTGATAATCTGTCGAGATCAACTACACATACAGTAGTAATATGTGAACCTCTCATGGTCCTGTATATGATGTGCGACACAACAACACCTGCATCGTCCTAACAGAAAAAGGGTTCTGCATCAGTATCAAATTTGCTATAAAAAGAAAGACCTTTAATTCACATGCAAATGACTCAATATCTTCATGCAAAGGGATGTAAGAGAATAACAAACTCTTATCATATTTTCAAATTTCAAGAAACTAAATGACAATTTAAGCTACAATAAGCCAAAAGCCTGTAACTGATCATACCAAAGCTAACTTAAACTGGCTTGCATTATTTGTACATGCTAATCGATTCGATTACTATATATACCCCCAAGCTCTCCTCCATTTAGCACACAACAAAATCGAGTAGTAAAGATACAAACACAAACATATACTATATACTAGTTAAGCAAGTTCTAGTAAAGAAAGATGATGAAGGTATATGTTTGTGTTGTTGTGGTTCTAGCCATGGTTCAATTGATGGTTGAACCAAGCCAAGCCTTTACCTGCTCCGATGTTGATAAGTCCCTTGTGCAATGCATGCCATACTTGGTTGGCAGTGCCCCTCAGCCAGTTCAAGCTTGTTGTGATGGAGTTAAGCAAATCAAAGGGATGGCAACTACCACCGATGAAAAGCGCCAAGCTTGCAGCTGTGTTAAAGATGCAGCTAATAAGTACCAGAACATAAAGGAAGATGCAGCCAGTGGACTCCCTACCAAATGCGGGGTTCCACTCTCTTACCCTATCTCCAAAAACATTGATTGCAACACGTAAGTCATAGACCTTATCAGCTAGTTAACATATCCTAACTACTTGTAAATTTTACACACGAAATTAGGACAGGTGCATTATGTCCGATACAATCCAAGGATTTATCATAAATTTTCACGTTTTAATACAAGAATTTGCTATATATGTGACACTATTATGCTAAATACCCTATTTGTCTATGCATTTGCAGAATCAATTAAAATGAAGGATGCTTTGCTGGAAAATAAAGGGAGACAAGAATCTGATGCTCTTGCAACTTTGTCTCTCCAGATTATATGATTATGTAGCCAATGTTGTTTTCCTTTTATGGTTTTGTATGCAATTGCTTTGTAATGGAGTTACGGTCTGCCTGAATAGACCTCAATAAAATATTATTATAAATAAGTGGGAATGTTATTAATAAAGTATACAATTGTTACGTTATTGTGGCATCTAGACACCGAAGTCCAAACATAATTTATCATGCCACAAAGATTTCAGTCGTATTCGCCTATGAAGCACCGATACGGGTTTTCTAATAACACTTGGAGGTAAAATGAATGTAATAAACGAACTGCGAACATAAACAAGAAGTTGTTTCTAACCTCCTACTTGCTCTAATTTCATTAAACTGTAATTCCTAGTGCTAGGATAAAATATGAATGATGCAATGAGAAAGATCTTTCTGATTACCTTAGAGGAGGCACGCCAGGAATAGATTCAATATGGTTAACTATTCAAACTTGATTTCTCTTTCTCCATAGATTTGATGCATGCAAGCCTATCATGAACCTGTGACGATAGTTTTACAATGCCGGCTGTGAAATGAAACTCAAGAAGAGAATTCTTTAAGGATTTGTAATGAACATGCATCCAAAGCAGGCATACCCTTTGTAAATTGCTTGCTTTTCATCCAGCAACTGTTTTGAATCATGATACCTAGATACAGATGTGGAACCCAGAAAACTCAGTCACTCAAATTTCTTGATAATACCTAGATACAAATTTCTTTTGAAAGAATTCAGCAAATTATCACCAGTGAGCTGAATAAGTGAAGGGGCCCTTCACCTCCACATTGTGCTCTTTTAATAAGCCTAGGAGAAACTGGATATGGTTACCAATGTAGCATATATGTAAACCAGAATTCATTTATTTCACAATTAGTATTTTAGGTAGAAGGCTCTTCACCTTTAAAGGCAACACAAGGTACACGGCCCAATTTTTGGCACACCAAAAGAAACCAGAAAACACCACCACTACATGTGCAACTTTCTCGTCGGCAATCCTGGACACAATGTTTGATGTCCTTCGATCTCCAAAGCCTATTAACTTTTGCACAAATCGTCGCCAAGCATGAAGCCCTCTAGCATTCTGATAAGTGATAACTGATAAGTAATACAAACAAATGAAGTAACTCCAGCACTATTATTAAAATATATAACATAATAATCTTTTGTGAAAGCCCGAGAAGTTGCAGAGAATAGCTAATCCAAGTTATCCAACTCATCCTAGATGAAGTACCATAATGGCTAGAAAAAAAGATTTACTTGAACTAGAGGAATTACTGCAAGACATGCTGCAGCATCTCCAGATGATTTCTCACACTCCCTCAAAAGCAAAAAAAAAAAAATTGCTAGGTAAAGAGGATTTCATTAACTAATAGATAGAAGTTGTCACATCCAGAAGAAATTCAGGGCAAATCTCCCACCATCTCCTACCACATTAAATTTTCTGCAATGTACATGTTTAGCAGCAATATCAGCTTCAGAATGACCTACTAACATATTCAAACTTAAAAAAATGTTAATTGTCTAACATGACATAGCAGTCATCTAGGATAGCACAGTTGTACCAACTAATTTGGTTACTCTTATTTGACAAATAATCAACAACATTCCTAGCATATGTGTATGCAAAAACGCTAGGCTTTCAGGTTGTTCTGGACTCCTGGCTATGACTCTGATGGTTTTGCAGCCTTTGTAAGAACCTACTATGTCAGTCATGTATAAGCCCAAACCAATTTGGTTAGTTTCCTTGTCAAAGGAAGCATTACAGAAGATTCTTGTATATTCGGGAGGCATTCTTTCTGCAGAAAGAACATAAGCGTTACAGGTACAGGCAGGTGCAAACAAGGAGATATACTCTCATTTTCAGCACTAAGAACTTGCATGAAATCATTCACAAGTTTGCAAGCATAAGAAGCAGTAGCTGTGGGATAAGATTCTTCTCTTGAAAGACTTTGTAAAATCTATCTTTCCAGATACACCATGCAGTTGTGAAAACAGTACATAACATATTTTTATTAGCAGAATTAGACAACCATTTAGAAATCCAGTCTTGAATAAAGATGCTAGAATCTGATTCAAGAAAGAACCTGTTGGTTATAAAGAGAAGCAGCCCATACAGCTTTGGCGAAAGGACTGTGAAGATTATGCATTCAACAGTTTCTTGAGATTGATTATCACACAAACAACATGATATATCCTGAGTAGCAATATAATGCGAAAATCTAGACTTAGTAGGGATGATAGGATTGCGACTATTGTCATGTTATTCTGGACTTCACCACTAATGACTTTACAAGCAGATTTTAAAGAAAAGTTGCCAGCTTTTGTATATGGCCATATAAGTCTGTCACTGCCAGAAATAGGAATTCTGGTATTGACGATCTTTTGCCAGTTGCTAGAAGTGAAGAAAGAATCCACAAGGTCCATTTTCAACCTCTTAGCATTATCATCGATGGAATCAGCAACGACAAGATTGGGGTTTGGGATGATGCTTGCATAAAGGAGCAGAGGCATTCTCAATCCATTTGTCAGTAAATGCATGAATATCTTTGCCATTTCTAACTTCCCAGATGGTATTATTTTTCATTAACTCTATAACAGCACAGATACTCCTCCAAACCCAGGAAGTATCTTTGACCTTAGGATGATTAATAGGGTGACAATTCTTAAAGTACTTACATTTAAGAATTGTAACCCAAAGCTCATTGGAGGATCAGTTAGCCTCCAAGCAGCTTTAGATAATAAAGCAACATTGAATTGCTTAAGATTTCTGAACCCTGAGCCACCAGAAGCTTTGCTAGAGCAAATCTTATTCCAGTGTTTAATGTAAATGCCACCAGGAGACTTTTTTCCCCACCAAAAGTCCCTCTGGGACTTCTCCATTTTATTAATAATATTATCAGGGATCAAGAAAGTATTCATGTGATAAATTGGAGAGGATTTTAGGACATGTTGTACAAGAACTGACCTACCAGCTTGGATGAGCTGTTTTCCTTTCCAATTTGCGACTTTCTTATCAAAATGATTCACAAGATGATGGAAAGAATCATTTCTTGACCTATTGATAAAGAGAGGGGTACCTAGGTATTTTTCATTCAGTTCGATTTTCTTAATACCTAAAGTTCTAATAAGAGAAACGCATATCAGGATGTACATTTTTACTAAAGAAACAACCTGGCTTTTCAAAATTGATTACTTGACCAGAACATTGACTGAAGGCTTTGATAAGACTCATGAGATTATTAGCCTCAAAATGAGAAGCCTTGCAGAAAATTAGGCAATCAGCAACACTTGGGGCCTCTTTACAGACTTTAATGCCGCGAATAAGGTGAGAGGCTTCTGCATGAAGAATATATCTGGAGAAAGACTCCATGCAGAGAATAAAAAAGGAGATAGAGGATCTCCTTGCCTGGAACCTCTAGAGGGGTTGTAAGACTTACAAGGTGAACCATTAAGCAAAACTGAAATATTAGGAGTAGTAATATACTGATAAATCAAATCACACCATTAAGAGGAAAACCCAAAACCTTTGAGAATGTCTATCAAGAAAGACCACTCAACTCTATCAAAAGCCTTTGACATGTCGAGTTTCAGACCCATAGCTCCACACCTATCTTTCATTATTTTCATAGAATGAACCAGCTCATGGGCAATCACTACATTATCCTGTATATGTCTGTTAGGGACATATACAGCTTGAAATGGAGAGATTAATTTTCCTAGCATAGGTTTCATTCTATTAACAATGATTTTAGATATAATTTTATAATCCGCATTACAGATGGAAATGCGTCTGAATTCAGGAGTAGTTATGGGATTATTAGTTTTAGGAATAAGAGAAATAAACGTGTGGTTCATTTCTTTGAGAAGATGATTGGTTTGAAAGAAATGTTTTACCATGTTTCAAACATCATTCTCTAGAATGTCCATGTTTCAAACATCATTCTCTAGAATGTCCATGTTTTGCTTATAGAACCCTGGTGGGAATCCATCAGGGCCTGGAGCAGACCATGAAGGCATCTGTTTAATAGTGTCTCTAATTTCCTGCAGAGTGATTGGACTCAATAACTTATCATTGTCCTCTCTGGTGATACAAGGGGTTAAACAATTGAGAACTTCCTTGTTCTGAATGGGATTAGAAGTAGTCCCTATGGAACTGAGTTACTGAAATGATTTACTAAAAGGTCTTCTAGATGTTCTCTATCATCAGACCATTGGCCATTTGCCATTTTAAGGGAAGAAATATGATTAAAATGCCTTCTTCTGTTAACATAAGTATGATAAAAGTTGATGTTTTTATCATAACTTTTAATATATTCCTCTCTGCACTTTTGAGCATAAAAGTCTTCTTGGACTATTGGCCAAAGCTCTAGTTCCTTTTCAACTTGCCTAATAGTGTCAGAGTTCTGTGAAGACTTAGACAGACTATTAAGATCTTGAAGTTGAATGATTTGGCCTTATTGTCAGTGTTACCAAAATAGGACGCATTCCAGTTTTTTAAGTCATGTTTGACATTCTCAACCTATTAGTTAATATAAAAGGTGGTGAGCCCGTAACATCAATGGCATAAGAGTTTCAATTATCTCATGCGATGAAGGGTCTCTAAACCAGCACTTAAAGTATCTGTAAGGCTTCTTGCCTTGGTGAGATTGAGTATCAGTGACTAGAATGATTGAAATGTGATCTGATCCTATAGTGTCAATATTAAAGACAATAGAATTAACATAGTGTTGAAGCCACAAGCCATTCACTAAGGCTGTACCAAGTCTGGCTCGAATAATGTCATTGCCAGTTTGCTTATTTGATCATGTGAATTGCTTTCCGACATAGCCCAGATCAGACAAATCAATCAATAGCAAACTTAATATCAGGATACTCTTGGAGCGTTGTATTAAAGAAAGTTGATCTCTCATGGGCTGCCATTGTGATGTTTAAATCTCCAATAACAACCCATGGGTGATCAACTCCTTCTCCTATTTCTTTAATATACTTCCAGTGTGCTAGTTTCTCATCATGGTATGTAGAACCATAAAGAAAAGTAGCAAGAAACTCTGGTTTACTAGGATTACAACTGATGCATTGACCATTTTGTCAGTATTTTGGACAATTTCAAAATTAAAACAAATCTTCCATATAAGAGCTATACCTCCAGAAAGTCCAGCAGAAGAATGAACCCAATTGTTTGGGAAGCTGAACCTTCTAAGATATTGATGCATCTTAGTAGAGTCACTTTTGGTTTCACATAAGAACACGATATCAGGATTTTGATCTCGCTCTAATAGCATTCCACAAACTTGTCCTGGTGATGGGGTTGCCGAAACCCTGACAATTCCATGACAGAATTGTCATGTTTTCATATAAAGAACAAGCTACACAAGTAGCTCTATTTTACCACCAGACCCGTTTACAGAGAGAGAACTAACTACACAAGTAGCCCTATGACTTTTCAAACTAACACCAAGACTACCAGTGTTTATTGCTACAATTACTGCAAGTCAGGATAATAACATGCCACCAAATGATAACAATCAAAGTACAGAAACCGAAACCACAACACACATTAAAAAAGAACCAATAGAACAAAAAACTGGAACAGCTATAGTTTAGATAATTGTTCAGTGGAATGCTAATAATCGAATTATAGATCTAATGTTTTTATTGGAGAATAAAGATTGAATTCGGAAAAAAAAATGGAATAGAGAGATGGATAGTATTTACTAACCGGAGATGCAGCCGCTTTTGAGTTTTCCTCATTCATATCGCCTTCAACCATTTTCAGTCATTAGGGCATCAGTTATTCTCTCTATTCCATCTCTGTTAATATTAGTTTCTTGAGCATCCGGAAGAAGGTTGTGATTATGGTTTTCAAAGATAGGGTTTGAATGAATCAGAACTGGATTGACAGTATCAGGAGGAGGAGAATCATCAACTCTAGATCCCTCCGCAGAGCGCTTTCCTCTTTCCCCTAAATTAGAAACACCTGGTTCAACAATCTCGGTGTTTTGATTAGCAGTACATACATTACTAGGACATCCAACTTTTTTAATAGAGGCAGACATAAAGGCCGGTCCCTCTTCAGTTTGATCCGTCTATAAATGAAAGTCTTCTCGAGTCGGAGCAAGGGCCATGAACAATCACCAAGGTTTGAAAAACATGTCACGGTTCAGGTCACGACCACTTCGAGGTGGAAATAATACCCGAAAATACTCGGCCTGACTGTACCTGCCTTAGCTTATCTGTATCCGCATGAGCCCAAAGCCTGTTGCAGCCCGTCACGGGCCACCTGGCTTAGCCTGGTTAGTTTAAATGGGCGGTCACTGGTTTTCCCTAAAATCTAATAGCCTGGCCTGGTACCTGCCAACAGCCCGGCCTGGTATCCGTTTAAATTTTTTAAGGGCTTTTGTTCTAATGTTAAAGCAAATTGTATGTCTTGGTTATACTTTAGATAAAAAAATTTATTTTAATTTCTATTTTACATTTAGAAGATTAATTATTTAAGATTATTTTAACCTATAATTCATTCAACCTCCATATTATAAATATAAGTTAAATCGGTTATTACAGAATTTTGAAAATTCAAAAAACCTGAAGCCTGTTTGGCCTGCCTGGCATGGCCTGCTTATAGAATGGGCTTTGAGCAAGTTTTGGACCTCAAAATAAATGTTTCTACCTGGCCTGCCCGGCCTTATGGGCTTTTTGGGTAACTGATTCTGAGGCCTGTCTGGCCTGGCCTGCGGTAGGAAACGAGCCGGGATGACCGACCAGACCCAATTTATACCCCTACGACCAATGGGTGTGACCATTATAACGCGTTTTGACGTGTGTGAGCACGTTTTGGACAAAAAACGCGTTATTTAGGAAAATAACACGTTTTTTATACGTTATTCTAAAATAATGGGTTTATAATGGTTAAATAGAAAATAAAATAAAAAATGAACAGAATGAAATAAAATAAAATAACCGGTTTATTTTAAAATAAAATAAAATAACGAGTTTATTTTAAAATAAAATAACGGGTTTATTTTATTTTAAAATAAAATAAAATAAAATAATGGGTTTATTTTAAAATAAAATAAAATAAAATAACGGGTTTATAACGGTTAAATAACGTTTTGGTGTGAGCACTTTACCCTGTACCTTTTTTGAGTTTCTAAGTGGCTAAGCAATCTAGAGAAAACCTCCATACACAGAATGAACAGATACGGGGATAAAGGGTTCCCTTGTCTTATGCTCCTAGTGGGTTTAAACTCATCACAAGGATTTCCATTTAGTAGAACAACTATTGAGGATGTTGAGATGCATTGATAGATTAAACTGCACCTATCTTCAGAGAAGCCAAAAGCTCTTAAGGTTTTTATGAGAAAAATCCAATTTACCCTATCGAAGGCCTTGGACATGTCAATCTTTAGACCTATGTTACCTATTTTCTTTTTGCTTTTTTTTTCATAGAATGAACAATTTCATGTGCAACAATAATGTTGTCTGAAATCTGCCTAGATGAAAGGAAAGCTGATTGTAGAGGTGATATTATGTTTTTTTAAAGATTTTTTGAATCTATTTGTCATCAGTTTAGCTATTATTTTGTAAGGAGTGTTACACAGTCCTATGGGTCTGTAATCTGAAGGGGATTTGGGGTTTTTTGTTTTTTGTTTTTGGGATGAGGAATAGAAAAGTCTTGTTAAGCTTGTCATCTAACTTCTTGTTTTTGAAGAAGTCCTGGACTACTTCTACTAGCTGAGGACCCACAATATCCCAATTGTGTTTAAAAAAGCTTACATGGAAACCATCTAGCCCTGGAGCTTTATTGGATTTCAACTTTTTTACTACTGACCAAATCTCTTCAGAAGAAGGGATTTCAGTAAGAAAAGAATTTTCTTCTTGTGAAATCGTACTCTTAATGTGTGTGAAAATGGTTTCTTCTGAGTCAGTTGAGGATTCAGTGAACAGCTCAGAGAAATAAGATGTTAGAACTTCCTCAATTTCTTCTCTTGATGATACTACCTTATTATTTCTATCATGTATGTAGTCTATGTTATTTCTTTTTCTCCTCTTTAAGGTTTGAATGTGAAAAAAAATTGTATTCCTTTCTCCTAAAGCTATGGTATTGTTCCTAGATTGTTGCTTTGCAATTTTTTCCTGTGTATCATATAGGGCTTCTAGTTCGAGTATCTTCTTGTTAATTAGATGTTTTGTGTGCTGTGTATTTGGTCTAGCTTCTAAGGTTTCTATGTTCCTGAGTAAGCCCTTAATCTTTTTATTTGGTTTGCCAAAAACATTCTTTTTCCACTTGCTAAGGTTAATGCCTGCATTTGAAATGTTCTCAATTAGATTTATGACAGGACTGTTTGTGTTTGAAATCCAAGACCTTTTAATAACCTCTGTACAAGATGCATCCTTAAGCCAAGTGTCATAGAACTTGAAAGTTGGGATTAGGATAGATTGTGAAGGATTCAAAGTCAGACATATTGGGCCCATGATCTGATCCAATTACTGCCAAATTTTGTAAAGATGCTTGTTGGAATTCATCATTCCATTCTGCATTATCTATAGCCCTATCTAGCCTTTGTTTAATATTTGCAGTTCCTTCTCTTTTATTACTCCAAGTGAATATATTTCCAGTGAAGCCTAAGTCTTCTAAACATGTTCTCTGTATTAAGTTTAGTATTGGCTCTACTTTTTTCCTATCAAAAGAGAGACCCCATTGTTTCTCTTCACTATTGAAAATTATGTTAAGATCACATATTACAAGCCAAGGCATTGTATTTAAGTCAACTCTCTGTGCTATGTATTCTAGATAACCCATAATTTCTAACTTGTTATCATGGTTAGGTGAACCATAAAAGCAGGTTAAGAGCCACTCCTTTGCACTAAAATTATTTTTAACAATGATATTAATCATGTTAAGGTTCCATTGAACCACTTCAAAATGGAAACCATCCACCCAAGCAATTGCCAGACCACCAGCTATGCCATCTGGGTCTACAATGTGGGTGTTTGGGAAGTAGTTAAGAATCTTTCTCATCAAGCTCCCTTGAGACTTGGTTTCAGATAAAATAAGAATGTCCGGTTTTCAAAATCAAGCAAAGAATGTAAATGTTGTTGAGTTTTTTTCTGACCACACCCTTGTGTGTTCCATGCTAGAATTTTCATGGCCAAAAGATGCAATTGAAAATTAAAATTCTCCACAGAATAGAGATACCAAACTTGAGTCTAAAAATCTCAGTCCACAGGAAAAAAAGATATATGAAGTGCAAGATAAATTGATGTCAAAAGCTTGAGGTGATTTTAGCCAATCCCGCAAGAAAGGATTAGTGGCTATATAAACCCCGCAAGGAACCCTCAAGCTTTTGTTACCTCTATTCCGGCAACAGTCCCCCTCGCCAATCTTTTTGTTGATTAAAAAAAGCAGACTTTCGTAAAAAGGGGTCAGAGTATTCTCTAAGTTATTGCTTCAAAACGCAGCCAGAAAAATTAGGAAGAAGGTTTAAAAACTTTAAATGCCGACAAGGAAAGGAAGTAATTTTAAGAATATAATCTTAAGGTTAGAGCAGCTTACCTTTGGGGTTTATCAGGTCATTGGAGCGGAGGTTTAGATGTGAGTTTTATGACTGGTATATGTGTGATGGTTTTATACTAATTAATTGTAGGTACTTAACAATAAACAATGTGAAGAGACTAACATTAGATCAATCTAGCAAAAAGAAAACATGCAACTGATTAACACATAGGAAATAATAAAGGTTTGTCAGGAAACCTTTCTATCAGTCCCAGAACAGAGACGAGAATACACATGGAAAAGAAACTTAATTTAGTCCGGCGGAGAGAAGGAGTTTTGCAAACCAATAATACCAAAATTAAGGTAACAAAAGTACTTATGAAGATATGACTATTTTGAGTCTACATAAGATTAATTCCTAGTAAGATCTCCTAGAGAAGTTTGGACAAACGAAGATGCTAATGGTAATTAGATAAACCACCCAGGTTAACAACCCGATTCTTAAGACTTTCAAAATGAACACAATGGATGTTTAACTTTATATAAACACACAATTCATATCAGACCAAAGCAATTGAAATGGCCACATAAACCACAGTAGCACCAATTTTCACACCATAGAAGTAAGAAGATTCATTCTTTAAATCAACTATGCATCTTCCCTATCGAGATACCCATCAATTCTAATAATGATACTACCCAACTAAGAGATGTTTTTATATATTTTTAATGAAATTGTTTATGGGTGAAAATTATTCCTGCCGGATTTGGTAATTTGGGGTGTGTGGATCATGGGCCATCAAACATCTAAGCAAGCATGACCCATCTAATAAAATGATAACTAATTTTTTCAAATCATAATTCTATTTTAATTTATGCAAAAGTCATATAAAGAATTAATTAAAATTACCCACATATGAAATTCGGCTTCCTCCGTCGACCCAGTGTCGGGGTTTAGCTCATCACGTTGAAAACACACTTAAAATATTTATTCATGGCTCAAAAAGTGTTTACAAATGATAAAAAGGAGAAAAATCAAATAAACCAGGAATTTACAACAGCAGAGGAGCGTTGCAATCCTTCATTAAGATATACGATATATAGAAAGTGTTGTAATCACGTTGATATGTCGTCGCAAAGATGTTTGCAAAAACCGAGAATAAACTACGGTTTTTAACGACAAAGCTTTGGCAACTTAATGTTCTTCGCGTTCTTGGAACAAAGCAGCAGAAATTTCTGCAACTCGATTTTCTTGATTCTCTCGTCTCTGCTAACTCCCCAAACTCTCCATCCTCTTCTATAATGCCTCAACTCCCTTTTTATACTCATCAGGATCGATATAACTCCGTAATAACTCCATAAAATCATCTTTCCTTCTTTCTTCGCAAAACGGAAATGATTTCTTTATTCACCTTCGCACGTTGATTTCTTCCACCCAACACACTCCTACATGTTGCTATAATCATCACGACGCAGTCAAACTCTTTAACACCTCAAACCAAGCCTCGGTTTACTCGGGATATGATATAGAGAACGTGGAAATATTCTCGTGTCTGTTTTATTTCATCGCCACATTGACTCCTATTTCTTCGAATCCAACTAACTTACCATTCCTGTTTCATCTTAACAAGATACTGCCAATCAAATTCCACGGAAGAATCTTAAGAAATCTCGGTCAGAAAATCAAACAAAATATCGAGTCTTTTATCGCCTTGTTCACGAAATCTTCTCTTCTTTCCAATTTTAACTCTAGTAATGTTCTGTTTTAGTCAAACAGGCTAAACCAACCAAATCCCGTGAAGAACTATGAGCAAATCACGTCCAAATCCAATACACAAATATCGCAGTGAATGGTCTTTCTTTCCCGCCAAATTGAATATAAACGAAGAAGAAAGGTGGACAGCCCTTAGCCAAACCAGTGTGAAAAGCAATAGGTCTTTGGATAGTAAAGAAGGTGCCCTTAGTAATGAAGTGTCCCTTAACCAACTTTGAGAGTCCGAATAACACGTGTCCTCCGGTACAAATAACATTTTCGAGCAACTTTCTCCATAAGAGCTTATTTCATAAAAACACCTACAAATAAGTTTATTAGTGATAAAATGAGTCCCGGCTAATGTATTTATGGGTGAAGATGCGTCGCACTTTCGTGCTCATCAAATTCCCCACACTTACATTTTGCTAGTCCTCGAGCAAAACAGAAGATTGACCCGCTACACAGCTGGTCATAAATAAGAGACTTAGACCCGCTACACAGCTGGTCATGACAAATGCCACATACATAAGACAATTTATTTTTATTTTTAGACCCGCTACACAGCTGGTCATAATATTTTTATTATCTTTTTAGACCCGCTCAAGAGCTGGTCACAATACGCAAGAAAATTCCTGGAAAAAAAAAATTAAAAGAAAAAGTTAATAACCACTCCCCCACACTTAAATATTACATTGTCCTCAATGTAATTGAGTCATCCAACGTAAAATTTAAGATGGGAAATTAAAAATAAAATAAACAAAAGTAAACAAACATAAATAAATAATTATACCTACTGGACTGTACAAAAACGGATCCCCATAAACTAATAACCTGAAAACTTGGGGATCGACCCAAAATACAATATTTACAAACGTGACTTCACACTTATGTCATGAAAACGCGAGACGCCGAAACTATCAAAACCAAGATTTACCCCTAAACCAAGTTTTTACCGCACATGGAAGTGCGTAAAGAACAAAATATGGGGATTCTATTGAGACTGGGAAATTTTCAACTGGCTCATGCACGGTATTAGAAATAGGCAAATCCTCTGGGTACTTAGATGCAAAGTAATCCAACAACACTTTAGAAGCACACAATTCTAACCCTAAATTAGGCAACTTTTGGAAGTCTAGTGGTCTAGAAACAACCTCTAAGTCGGGTGAATGATCTTGTGAGGTAGATTCATCTATGGAATTAGGCGAATCATCCACACAATCATCCACGGGTCATCTATATGTTGTTTGGAACAGAGAGTCACCACCAGATTCATCATCATCAGCAAATAATCTTTGACATTCAAGAACTCTCAATCTTTGTTCCAAACTAGGCGGTGTGTGTTTGTAATACTTCTCATATATAGTTTCATGTGATTCTTCACTTACCATTTGTGGAGCAAAAACTCCATATCGTTGCCTATGCATATATTCACCAAGCGTCATCTCGGATGAAGTTGCCCGATAATTTGAATTTCTACGCATATATTCCGCCAGCGTCATTGCAGGTGACGTCTCCTCAGAAGAAGTCATCATCCTCAAAAATTCCCTGAAAAGAAATATAAAAAGAAACGCATAAAAAGGAAAAAAAAATATTGTACAAAAATAAATAAATAATAAATCTAAAAACAAATCCGCGTCGCAATGGCGCCAAAATGATTTAGGATTTTTCTTAGTGTTTTCGTAGTAGTAATTAAGATTCGTTCTCTCAGACTTGCGAAGATTAAATTTAAAGGTTTAAACAAAAGCGAAAATAGTAAACAAAAGCGAGAGTCACTGGGTCTAGGATTCCATCGCATTCATATTAATAGGTTCAATTATTATTCTTCAACAATTATCGCTCAATAAACAAAACAACAAGGACTCTTATTTTTGCCAATGTAGATTTTCCAAACATTAATTATAAATCGTAAGCATGGGCCATCAAACATCTAAGCAAGCATGACCCATCTAATAAAATGATAACTAATTTTTTCAAATCATAATTCTATTTTAATTTATGCAAAAGTCATATAAAGAATTAATTAAAATTACCCACATATGAAATTCGGCTTCCTCCGTCGACCCAGTGTCGGGGTTTAGCTCATCACGTTGAAAACACACTTAAAATATTTATTCATGGCTCAAAAAGTGTTTACAAATGATAAAAAGGAGAAAAATCAAATAAACCAGGAATTTACAACAAATAGAGGAGCGTTGCAATCCATTTAAAGATATACGATATATAGAAAGTGTTGTAATCATCGTTGATATGTATCGCAAAGATCGTTGCAAAAACCGAGAATAAACCACGGTTTTTAACGACAGGCTTTGGCGGCTTAATGTTCTTCGCGTTCTTGGAACAAAGAAAGCAGCGAGTAAATTTACGCAACTCGATTTTCTTGATTCTCTCGTCTCTGCTAACTCCCCAAACTCTCCATACTCTTCTATAATGCCTCAACTCCCTTTTTATACTCATCAGGATCGATATAACTCCGTAATAACTCCATAAAATCATCTTTCCTTCTTTGCCGCAAAACGGGAAATGATTTCTTTATTCACCTTCGCACGTTGATTTCTTCCACCCAACACACTCCTACATGTTGCTATAATCATCCCTGACAGAGTCAAACTCTTTAACACCTCAAACCAGCCTCAGTTTTACTCGGGATATGATATAGAGAACGTGAAATATTCTCGTGTCTCTGTTTTATTTCATCGCCACATTGACTCCTATTTCTTCGAATCCAACTAACTTACCATTCCTGTTTCATCTTAACAAGATACTGCCAATCAAATTCCACGGAAGAATCTTAAGAAATCTCGGTTAGTAAAATCAAACAAAATATTGAGTCTTTAGCCTGCCCTGTTCACGAGAAATCTTCTCTTCTTTCCAATTTTAACTCTAGTAATGTTCTGTTTTAGTCAAACAAAGCTAAACCAACCAAATCCCGTGAAGAACTATGAGCAAATCACGTCCAAATCCAATACACAAATATCGCAGGTGAATGGTCTTTCTTTCCCGCCAAATTGAATATAAACGAAGAAGAAAGGTGGACAGCCCTTAGCCAAATCCGGAGTGTGAAAAGCAATAGGTGATGGATAGTAAAGAAGGTGCCCCTTAGTAATTGAGATGTCCCTTAACCAACTTTGAGAGTCCGAATAACACGTGTCCTCCGGGTACAAATAACATTTTTCGAGCAACTTTCTCCATAAGAGCTTATTTCATAAAAACACCTACAAATAAGTTTATTAGTGATAAAATGAGTCCCAGCTAATGTATTTATGGGTGAAGATGCGTCGCACTTTCATGCTCATCATGGATGAGGAATGAATCTAAACCCTAAACAAATGCACTGCACGGTGAGTGCTTGTGATTCGAGAAATCAATCTGTACAACTCTGGCCTAAACCAAGAAATGGCCGTTCGGACTTGCTTTGGTCACAAAGTGAAGGAGATGGGGTTGATCTTAGGGAGAGAAGCGAAGAAGGTGTTGAGATTGTGAAGGTGAAGGCTTGTTTATGACTTGTAAACGTAAAGGTGAGCAGGCTTACGATTGATGCAAGCAGGCTTTGAGTGTTTGAATACGTTTTGTATTAACATTTGGTTTCTGTCTTGTCTTGACTTGTTCTTGTTGTCTGGAAATAGGGAGGAGAACCTATTTATACAAGTCATTTGAGCCTTATTCACGTCTCTCGTGGGAAGTGGAGTGATGGAGTAGTGGAGTTGTGTGTTGGTGTTACACGACCAGCCTTTCCCACTTCTCCCGTCATCTCTAACCGTCCATGACTTCCCGACACGTTCTTGTGATGGCGCTGTTGCACGTCGCACGCCGTAAACCTCCGCACCAATACCCAAAGATGTATCCCCGATTTGTGACATGATTGATGTCTCGAGTGTGTGGATCGTGGGACCCACAGTAAAGTAGCATGTAATGCTAGATTAAATAACTAAGTTATTTAGGAAGTCGATACTTGTGAAGTATCGTGTGTATTCTATATAGGTACTGCATCGAGTATATTCAGCATGTATGAAGCATCGTTGTTTTTAAGGCTCAACGGAGTAAGTCACGAATTTAAGCATCTTAAAATAGCATCATGTCTACAGGCAAGCCCTGACTTGACCGATCACTCCATGTGGAAGAGTGGTGGACAATGATTGTGGTGAAGCCTCATTGATAGCCTAACTCATGTCTTAGGCTGTCCATCCAAGCTGGTGAAGTTGGACGTACGAGATGACTTGCAACCCTCATCTGCGACCGTCGGATTAGGGCTTAAGAGGTACGTAAATTCCTTCTTTCAACTTGGTCGAATCCAAGTATGGGAAGTGCTTTATAGAGGACCGATCAGGCATGTGTGTACACGACATGCTGGTGTCCATGTCTATACTTCACTATCCCACGAAGGTGCGATCTAGGCCACTCAAGTTTACCTAGAAGAAGAGCGGTTGAGATCGATTTGCAAATGTAAATCCCATCTTCGCAAAGAAGTTGGAAACCGCGCACCATGCTTACTTCGGGTTTGAGACATCCGCATGGTTGGCCTTTTGCCAAATATTGCATATTTCTACATCTATTTAGATAATCATCGGCCATGGTTGGCCTTGAGTCGAGCAGAGAATTAGAGACGGTCATGTGGAGTACAAGTGGTCCCACGATGATCATGTTGACATGCTCGGGACCTTTTAAGTCTACATCTCCACACCATTCGTCCAAGCTCATCTGCGAAGATGGACGCTCGTGATCGACAAGGGGAGCGACACATGTAACATGCCGCAAACCCTAGATTAGGGTTTTGGATCGGCTTAATCGTGTGTACACGATCCCAACCTAACATGTGCTTTGGAAAGCTATGCTCCTCCTTTGGGGAGGCCATTAGAGACCATGTGGGGCCCACATTGGGCCGGGTGGTGATCATCTTCCTGGGAAGGTACAAGAACACAACAGTTGCCTTAGCATAAGATCGTGTGGTGGAATCAACCACCCTAGTGCTTTACAATCTATTTTGTACCTTGGGATCTAATCTAAGTCATCCAAACATGCCGGTGAAGTTGGGTGGTTAGGGGATCGATTTAAGACCCTTTAGTGGAATTTCCTACGACCCTTAAAGCATCACTATGCTCCTCCTTTGGGAGGCCAAACTTTGGGTAAGCATTTGCTCCTTCCCGAAGCTGGAGGTCGTGAGATGGTCTTTGGGTAAGCATTTGTTATGCGCTTGCTATGCAGTAGAAAGGGGGCCCGCCGGTGTTCATAACGGTGCTTGTACGACCGAGAATGGGGCGATCCGTGCCGTCAAATTGCGCTGGCGAAGATGAACGGACGTGATGGAATTGAGACTGCCGTAGGCTGCCTTTGTTCATACGAGCTCCTCCAAGTCGTTCCATACCGGCTTGGACATCCGACTCCGTGCCTGTGTTTGGTGGTTGTTTGGAGGGCGTGACTTGTACTTGACCGGCCATGGCACTAAGGGGCCCGCTGGTGGTCATTACTATGGCTGCCTGCTCCTGCTAGGGTTCGTCCAGGCTGGTTAAATCGTGCGGACAACTTGCATGGTCATGATTGTTTCTGAGACTGATATGGACAGTCCAAATTCAAAATATGCTCAATCGGGCTAGTATAACACACCGAGAGTTGTACCATGTATGGGTATTTCGTACATGCTTCATTATTAATGCTTGGAGATTCGTGTTGCTCTGTTGAGAACAACACTCAGTCGTCATGCGCACCGGTAATGAGTACAGGAAATACGAGGCTAGTCATGCATTAATTAATAATGATGTAAATTCACGAGTATATGGGATTGTTGCTACATGCTCCAACCTGGATGAATTTGTGTATTTAATTGCTGATATATGGGATTGTTTCCACATGCTCTATTCTAGGTGAATTAGTAAAGTGAAGAAGTATTCATCACTTATTAATGGCTTGGTCTTTTTGCAAGATGTTAGCGCATAATTTTGGCCTTTACAATTTTAGCCTTAAATGAAAATCCACCATCAACATTAAGTCCCCTGCCTAGCACATAATGGTTACACTATTGTGGGGTAGGCATGAGATGGTGACATATACAAACATAAGAAGACAAGATAAAGGAAGTCTACATGGAGGGATTCTGACCAATCATGGGAAATCCTCCATACGTGCGTGACCACATGCCTTGATGGACCGGCTTCCTCCCTTATGTGTTTGAGTTAGGGATAAGATTCTTCTACTACTGGGATTTCGGGCGTGGGTGCTTACACACTGCTGGTTGAATCGCTCGTATCCAGATGCTCTTATGATTCTTGATTAGGTTTCAAAAGAAAGCCTGACTTGGTCGGTGTTGAATCCCCATATATCGGGCGCCGTAATCGTTTTTAGGGTTTCCTCAAAGATATATGCAGGTGTAGAAATTTTGAACCACTTTTACGATTTTATAATAGGGCTTTCTCGCAAAAACTCCGTTTCTTCATCATGTCGAACACCAGTGGATCGTCTTCTTCATACCATCCAGGATCTTCCGTTAAACGTGCACGACCCGCGTCGAGCTTCATGATGAATCCCCGCTCGTGTTCTCCGAGTCAAGAAGATCATACCGGTTTGTCTCTTTTTCCTTTTCTGAATAATTGCTTGTTCTTCATAATGATCAGGTGAATAATCCTCTCATTCTTGCAGAGATACCCTACCGGAACATGTGTGACGGTTATCGATGATGACGACTTAAACAGTCCTCTTCCTTCAAAATCAAACACGCCTACCCCTGTGGACCTCGAAAATGCTGATCTGGGTATCTCATCTTATGAATACCCCTAATGCGAGTCTTTCATTCGATGTTCGCATGAAATGTTTATCCTCCAGCTACCGAGATATCGGTGGATTCTTAGTGCGGAAGGAGTTTGTGCCTTTGTACACAAAGTTATGGAGAAAGTACGGCCATATCGCAACCAAGAATGTGGTCCGGCACTGTTCATCTGCTTTGGTCACCGCGGTAAACTGCCTTCTTCCCATGATTGCTGAGATGGAGAATATTTCTATCCGCAACGTTGCCGAATCAAGCCTCGAAAAGTGGGAGAATATGGTATCTACTTGCGAGTCCATGGAGTTCAACGTGGGCTGGTTGACAGCTGTCTTGATATCATCAAGGTTGATCGAGCCGGTATCCCTCGTAAACGTTGTTCCCCTCGCGAAAGCTATCTTGGAAGAGGAGAAGGCTCGGATGTGAAATCAAAGGAGGTAGAGCAGGTAGTACAGGACTTGAAGAAAATGACAGAAAGATATCAAGCTAGACTGGAGATGATGCTCTCAAGGAACTATAATGGAACGACCATTTCTTGGTTTAGGCCAGGATTGTACAGATTGATCTCTCGAATCAAAAGTACTCCCGTGCAGTACATTGTTTAGGGTTTAAATTTGTTTCTCACCCACACACCCAAAATTACCAAAATCGGCAGAAACCGTTTTCACCTACAAACATCGGCTCCATAAGTATTCTTGTGTGAGCATTTACAACTAGACTAATCATAGATTCGTTTGTGATTATTTTGGTTGTGTATTCCGATTAAATTAATCATGGGTTTTCTTGTGGTTAGTTTAATTGAGAATTTTGGATACAAAATCATTTTGTGGTTTTTGGTGTCCAAAGAAATCCTTCTTTTCTCGTAAAAGTAAGGTCGCTCTTGTTGTTCTTTAGGGAATGACATCAAATTGGGGAGAGTTATTTTGAACTTGCGCTTAATTGCCAAATCTTTGTGGGGAGTGCGGATGTGGAATATTTGAGGAGTTATCTAGTATCTTTATAAACTCCGTGATGAATGCATTTAGCTCCGGCTTTATGATTGTATCTAAACAAAGTTGAAATGTACTTTTCTTTGGTCTTAAATTGTCTCCATGGAAATTTCATTAGGATCCCATTTTCGTACCTTTGCCAATTTTATTGCCAAAAAGGGGGAGAATTAATATGTAGTTCACACTACAAATACATATGGTTTTCGGATCATTATGTAAGGGGGAGTGGTTTTCGTGTTGAGACGAAGTATTGAATAAGGGGGAGTGATACATATCACCATAGTATTGTTGTCAAAGTTGTGATATGAGAACTTTGATGCTGTGTAATAATACTATGACACTGTATAACAATGATTGAGAGCTTTTGTTTTCTCATTGTTATGGCTATGAGACTTCAACAACTATGATGCTGAATTGAACATCTATGGAATCATAGGAGTACTTTGAAAAGATGAAGTTTTCGAGTAACGTTGAAGCACCAAGGAGATCAAGCATGTGGACGAGAAGCTACAAAGTTTTTTCTATTTTGTAATCCATATGTATTGATAGTTTTGTCACTAAAATTGACAAAGGGGAAGATTGTTAGAGCATTGCTCGGTCGAACTCGCATGCGTTGCTATCTCAAGTATGTTTGTCAATATTAGTGATCAAAACTATATGTCTTGATTTCTAGTTTACTTATGACTAAGTCTCGGTCTAGGATAGTTAAGTGTAGTTGAGCTCCAGACTCCATGGCGATCATCTTACAAAGACGAAGAACTACTCGAGGAACAAGTGGAACTTCATCCGACAAAAAAGGTATGTGGAGACTTGAACTCATCTAACACTCAAAAGTCTACTGTATCTCCTACTCTTGAGACAATAGTCGTATAAGTATGATAGTTTTCATACATACACATTTGCTATTTCGAGCCGAGTTTACTCGCCTATGTTTTTCTCGAAATATGTGTTGGTGAGCTTTCGCTTTAACCAGTTTCATCTTTACCCGTGACGAAAGTCATGATGACATTTCAATCTTGAAAATAGCTTTGATGACGATAGTCGTGAATAACGATTGTTATAACATTATAGAAGAATGTTTCAATGATTGAAATGTAGAGTTGAGATTACCAACTATGGATATAAGCATATATAGTGTGTTCGCACATTAGTGTATAAATCCATGTGCCGGAAACCAAGTGCGTGCATATGTGTGCATGCGGTATTGGTGAAGGAGACAGGTTGGGTACGCGTACTGGCGGAAGTTTTCATACCGAAAATTTCTGCTGAGTTTGTAGTTTGCAAACTAGTAAAACCAGTCACCTTATGTACGCATACCCGTACGCGTACCCACGGAAGTTTTCGAACCGAAAATTTCTGCTGAGTTTGTAAACTCAAATCCGGTAGCCAAGGTACGGATACCCGTATGCATACCCAAACGGGTTATTTCTCAAATCGGTAGTTCATGAGCTTAAAACAATAAATTATAAGAAATGCAATCTTTGCAAATCGTGGATATATTGTTCATGAATTGATTCAAGTGGATCAAATAGTGTCTATGAATAAAGACCTAAGCAATTGAACAACTCTTGAATTAGTTCTTATGAGTCATTTGAACTAGTTATGAGAAAGATGAATACGGTTAATATGAAAGTACTCATATGGCTAACCATTGGTTAACTATTTGTGAACCAACTAAGTGTACATGTTTAGGCACGGATACTCAAACCTAAATGAATACATTTCATTTGTGTGACAAGCTAAGTTTCGATCTAATGGTTGAAAGATATTATCTTGGTTGAATTAGGTTTTTCATTTAACGGTGAATATTGAATGCTTTGTTACCAAGGTAACTTAGATTGCAAACCCTGATTTGAAAACTATATAAGGGGAACTCTATCAACCGGAAAAATAATCCCCACACCTCCCGTGTGATACTAGTTTGTTTTGCTAGAGTCGATTCTCCTTTTAACCTTAGGTTTATTCTCGAGACCATGTAGGTTAACGACTGAAAGACTTCATTGGGATTGTGAAGCTAGACGAAACTACTTCTCTTGTTGTTAAGCGATCTAATCTTGCCATTTTCTATCGTACGAGTTCAATTGAATAATTGACTTGAGATTATATCTCCGATAAGGCAAGATAAAAAGAAATCACAAACATCTTCATCTCATCGTTTGTGATTCCACAATATCTAGTTTCGCTACCATATGATTTAGATTATTATGAGGTGATTGATAATACTAGGCTGTTCTTCGGGAATATAAGTCCGGATTATCAATTAGTTCCTGTTCACCTTGACTTATCAAAAGACGGAACAAAACTCATAGGTTTATCTCTGTGGGAAATGCATTTATCTATCACCGTAGACTTTTCGTGTGATATGATTTGTTTATTAAAGTCTTCGACTTTGGGTCGTAGCAACTCTTAGTTATGGGTGAGATCACTAAGGGAATCAAGTGCATAGTATCCTTTGGGATCGAGACGTAAGGAGCGCAACTTTACCTTAAATCAGTGTGAGATTGATTAGGGTTCAACTACGGTCCAGACCGAAGTTAGTTTGTAGTAGGCTAGTGTCTCGTAGCGGCTTAATACGGTGTGGTGTTCAACTGGACTAGGTCAGGGGTTTTTTCTGCATTTGCGGTTTCCTCGTTAACAAAACTTCTGGTGTCTGTGTTATTTCTATTCCACATTATATTTTGTTATATAATTGAAATATCACAGGTTGTGCGTTGTATCGATCAATTGTGAAATCCAAACTTTGGTTTTTGATTGGAAATTGATTGATCCTTGGATATTGGTCTTTGGTACCATCCAAGTTTATATCTCTTGTATTTGATAAAGACTCGCAGATTTCCATTTGCTTGAGTAAAGATCAAATAGATAGATAGAGATATTAACTCCTTGATATACTTTTATTAAGATTGAGTCTGACTGTCTAGTTGATTCTCTTAAAAGTATATTAGAGTTAGTCCATACAGATTGCTAATCAAAATATTGGGTGAGGTTGTTGTACCCCCGCTTTTTCAGATGTGATTAATTCAGTACAATTTTTCTTTCAAAATGGCTGGCTTATTCCTAATGCTAATCCTAGTCATGTTATTATCATTCCTAAAGAGCCAGGTGCTGATGTTATTGAAAAATTTCGTCCTATTGCTCTGGGCAACTTCCATTTCAAAATTATTGGCAAGATTTTGGCCAATCGTCTAAGTCCTATTACTTCTAGAATTATTTCTCCGCATCAAAGAGCTTTTCTTAAAGACAAGATTATATTCGACTGTATTGGCATTACTTCTGAGGCTATCAATATTCTTGATTAAAAGACTTTTGGAGGCAATCTCGCTCTCAAATTTGATATTTGTAAAGCTTTTGATACTCTTAATTGGGAGTTTCTTCTTCAATCGCTAGTGGGCTATGGTTTTTGTGAAAAATTTGTTGGGTGGATTCATACTATTCTTCACTCAGCTAGGTTGTCTATTGTGGTAAATGGCAAGGCTATGGGCTACTTTGGGTGCACTAGAGGAGTTCGTAAGGGAGACCCTTTATCTCCCATTCTTTTTTGTTTGGCTGAGGATGTGTTAAGTTGTGCAATTTCTAATGCTTTTAAACAAGGTCAGGTGCATCACATCTCTTCTCCGAGAGGCACGACTGCTCCTTCTCATGTGCTTTACGCAGATGAAATTATGGTTTTTTATAGAGGTACCAAGCATGATGTGCAAGCTCTTATGAATATTTTTGAAGAATATGGTCATAATTCCAGTCAGTTTATTAGTGCAACTAAATGTACAATCTATTCAAGTAAGCATATTTCTGATATAATCTCTATTGTTGCTGCTTCTTACAATATCACGTTGGGTACTCTCCCTTTTCGATATCTTGGAGTTCCAATTTTTCAGGGTAAGCCAAGGAATTCTCATTTTAATGAGTGATAGGGTGTAGAATACATCCTATTTACTATCTATTGTTTATGCTTTCTTTGCTATTTTTCTTGTAAATTATGTATTTTACGCTTGTTTTGAGTTTAATAGCTACTATGGAGTCGCACGAACGAGAAGAAGAAGAAATCACCCAATTTGAGAAAAATGGCAAAATTGTCATTTCATGGGCGAACATTATCGGAGTCGGTCAAGGTTGAGGGGCAACTCTATTTGAAAATGTACTAGACACACATCACCATTGCGGTTAAGAGGTTGCCAATCGAGGATGGCCCTTATCTAATCGGTGGGGTGGTCCCTATCCTTGGGGTGTAACCATCCATCCAAACAACCCTAATGCCTTTACCCTAAATTCGAGAGGAGTCCGCCTCTCATTCATGAATCCCACTGAAATTTGAGAAGACCTTGCTGATGTTTGATGCAGTGTTTGAAAATGGGGGTTTTGATTGAAATCGAGAGAGAGCAGAAGTGAGAGAAAAAGATGAACGACGAGAAGAATTAAAAGAGAAGAAATCAGAGATCGAATTAGGTTTCTTTCGGTTCTTCCCCAAAAATGGAATTAGGGTTCAATAGCGATAGATGTAAATTGGGGTTTGCTTCTAAATCTGGTGATGAAGATGAGAAATTGGAGTTCGTAATGGGTTTAATCGATGGACTCTGGCCTGCTGCAGTAGAAATCGGAGAAGATGATGAGATCGAGATGGATGAAGTCGTCGTTGTTTGTGAGGGGTATCTGTCATTTGTAAATATTTCGAGAAGAGATGGTGGTATTCATTGAGGGCAGCCATGGAGAAGAGCAGCCGTTGTTGCAGATGTACCGAGAGAAGAAATCAAGCTCTTCGTGATGCCACATAGAAGGAAATTCGGGGTTTGTTGTTGAACTGGGTGTTGGTATAGGTAATTGAAGAGAGGTGGCGATGCTGCTATTGAATGGAAATAAGAAGATGGGTTCGATTTGTTGCTGTTGCAGTAGCAAAAATAAGGAGGATGAGTATGACGCAGATGAGAAAATGGGTTGTCAAATTAAGTACCAGAAGTTGAGTTTGGATGGTGCCAATGGTGGTTGTTGTTATAACAGATTGAGAGCTATGTTGGTGGTCCGATATAGAGAAGTAATTAGCGGATCGAGAGAATTGTGATGCTGCTAATCTAATGCAGGTGACGGGTTTGTAATGGTGATGAATGAGCTAAAGAAATAGATGTATGTTAGGTCTTAACAGGTGAAGAAAAGAGGCCTGAATTTGGCCGGGAAAGCCCTGTAAATAGACGGAACTCGGCCAGGTTCTCCATTCAGAGAGTCGACTCGATCTTGCGATGACCGTCCGGACGATTCCGATGGACCGATGCAGCCCGCAACTAGAGAGTCAACCCAAAGAAGACGAGTTTGATGGCTGGACCGAGTGATCGACTCACTGACTCCCTCTTCCTTGACCAGTGGACTAATCTGGTTGGACTGTTTGACCGTTAACTTGATTTTGCCGTGACTAGCGGAATATTCCTTTGACGGAGAAGAAGATTCCGTGCCGGATTCCTAGCCATAATACCAAACTTTCCTACGACAAAAATTACAGATTTTTGTGTGGATTCTTCTCATGGGTGTGAAGACTTGGACTTGGAATTGGATGGAGAATTTGGCTCAAATTTGGAAAGAGAAGATGGAAGATTTGAGAAAAGCTTGGATTTGGAAATTGAATTGCTAAAGGAAAGGGGTTCTATTCCTGGAAGATTTGGAGAACATTGAAGCCTATAAGTAGAGAAGTTCTCTACACACTTATACACATCTTTTACATCTTTTTACACACCTCTCTACACACACAACACTTCTCTTTTCTTTATTCTTTGTGTGAACTCCTTAACATGAGTAGCTAATTTTATTATTGATTGAGGATGAATTCCTAGTTCTTAACATTGTTTGAGTTTTGTTTTCAATTCTATCTTTAAGTTTTTCACATGATTATCGTTTGTTTTTACTAATAGGAATGTTTATTCATTCATGATTGATTGATAGATTGTTTAGAGTGCATGCTAAATTGATTTGTTAATTTAATCTAAAGCTAGTGAAAGTTAGGGGATAAGTAATCGTTTCTTGACTCTTTACACAAGTACCAAACACGAGACCTTGCGGAGGGATTCCGTGGAGCAATAGTGTGTGAAAACAACGTTAGCAAGTAGACCTTGATCTAAGAGTATAACTACTAATATCAACCTAATAAGTTCATAAATCTTAATGCGTTTATTCAAATTACATCTTGAGTGATCTACTACTAGGTGGTTTGGTAAATAGAATCCGGTAGTCGAAAACTTCCGTATCCGGTGATACAAGGGATTTAGGGGTTTAGCACTGATCTAGCTGCTTTACCTACGGTTGGTGATAATCTGTGACTAATAACATGTGGATGAAAAACATAACTTGAATCATTGTTTTGCAACGAAGAAGGATTCCTTGGTCTTGTCTCTCTTATTGATTTCAACTTTATCTTTGAATTGCTTTGTTTATTTTCTTTTGCTTTATACATCCCCCTTTTTGTGACAATTAAGACAACTAAAACCTCTTGCTCCTCGTGGGAACGAACTTAACTACACTATATTACTTGTTAATTAGGTGGAAAATATTAATTAATTTGTTGTGATAACGACACGCATCAAATTTTGGCGCCGCTGCCGGGGAGCAGCGGACGATTTTAGTTGTTTTTATTTTTCTTTTTGCTTTATTCTTGCTTTGTTAAATTCCATACCGTATCTAACTTAGTTTTTGAGAATCTTGTTTGGTGTTATACCTTTGGTGAATGCTTAAAAAGGAGGACCGAGTCCAATACGTCTTCGATCGGCAAGACTCAACTAAAGGATTTCATTCGAGCGGTTAACACTCCACTTCCTCCTTCTTCATCAAGTGAATTCGCAGATTCGGACAAAGAAGAAGAAGCAATGGCTGATCGTACACTCAAGGACCTAGCTTCTCACAAGCTCGATACACAACAATGGTATATCCAAACTAACTCAACCTTCGAGATCAAGCCGGGGTTGATTAGAGAATTACCAAAGTTTCATGGCATGGTGAATGAAGACCCAAACAAACATCTTATGGACTTTTATACCATAGTTATGGCTATGCTTCCACCGGAGACTAATGCGAATGGAGCAATGTTGAAAGCTTTCCCGTTTTATTTAGCGGGCAATGCTAAGGAATGGTTATATTATTTGCCTTCCGGAAGTATTACAACATGGAATGGGATGAATAAACTTTTCCTCGAGAGATATTTTCCCGCATCAAAAGCTACGTACTCAAATTTGCAAGGAGATTTGTGGATTGAAACAATATGTGGGAGAGTCGTTGTATGAATGTTGGGAGCGATACAAGAGATTGGTGGCAAGCTGCCCACACCATCAATTTAGTGACGTTATGATACTCCAATACTTCTATGAATCACTCCACCCAAGTGATAGGTCTCTTCTTGACGCCACGGGTGGTGGTGCACTAATGAACAAGACGGTGACCCAAGCTATCGAGTTGATTGAAAGTATGGCTGCAAACTCGCAACAATTATACACAAGAGATGAACCAATGGTTAGGCGAGTGCATGAAGTTAGTGATTCATCATCACACCTTGATCAAAGGATGGGTAACATGGAGAAAATGGTTCAAAGGATGGCCGCGGTTATTATTCCGGATGATGAGACCGAACAAGTAAATGATTTATATCCAAATCAAAGGCCGAGGTACGATCCATACTCGAATACTTACAATCCCGGTTGGAAGGATCATCCCAACTTTAGTTATGCAAATAAGCAAGCGGCGGTTCCCAATCCGTATGAGCAACAAGGTGGTTTCCAACAATCACGTTTCCAACCTCAACAATAATTTCAACCACAACAAGTTAAAGAACGTGATTCTTCAATTGATGACAAGCTCAATGCATTGATGCAAGGTATGCAAGGTATCACCACTTTGGTTCAACAACAACAACAAAAGACCGATTCGGCAATCAAGGCTTTGGAAATTCAAGTGGGGCAATTGGCGACCGATGTGAACCTATTGAAAGCTCAAGCGTCCACAAAGCTTCCTTTACAACCATTTGTTAATCCAAGAGAGAGCGTTAATGCGATTACTTTGAGGAGTGGGAAACAAGTGGAGCAACCAAATCAACAAGATAAGGTGTATGAGGAGAAAGAGGAAATTGAAACCGCACCAAAGGAGAATACATCCCCAACCAACCTACCTAAGGAGACGGTTCCTACTTTCACAACTCCACCCCCGTTTCCTAGTCGATTTGCTAAATCAAGAAATACTTTGGAATACAAGGATATTTGGGACATCCTTAAGAAAGTACAAGTCAATATTCCACTCATTGAAGCTATTCGTCAAATTCCTCGTTGTGCAAAGTTCTTAAAGGAGTTGTGCATGAAGAAGAAAAGGTTGAAAGGGAATGAAGTCATAAGTGTGGGGGAGAATGCTTCGGCGTTTATTCTCAAGAAACTCCCACCAAAATTAAAGACCCCGGTAGTTTCACTATACCTTGCACAATTGGTAAAACAAGGTTTACTCGAGCTTTACTAGATTTGGGAGCATCGGTTAATGTTATGCCTTCCTCGATTTATGATTCTTTGAATCTTGGTCCTCTTAAGGAGACCGGGGTAGTTCTTGAACTTGCTAACCAATCTAATGTTTACCCGAAAGGGATTGTTGAGAATGTTTTGGTGCAGGTTAATGAGCTTGTATTTCCGGCCGATTTCTATGTCTTAGACATGAATGATGAGAATTCTTCCAAGTCTACACCTTTGCTATTGGGTAGACCAATCTTAAGCACCGCCGGAACAAAGATTGATGTCCAAAATGGCACCTTGACTATGGAGTTTGATGGTACACTCATCCACTTCAATATCTTTGAGACAAAGAGATACCCTAGTGATGTGAAGTCATGTTTTCCCGTGAAAGAGATTGATGCGGCCTAATGAATCACGCAAAAGCTAAGTCGGGCCGTCGACTTTAAAACAAGCGTTTAATGGGAGGCAACCCATAGGTTTTGTATTTCTTATCCTTTTTCTTTTTATTTTCTTTTTATTTTTGTTATTTCTTTTTCTTGTTCCTTATTTCCCACCTTGACTTTACTAGGATGATTCAATTACATTGAGGACAATGTAAGGTTTAAGTGTGGGGGAGTGGTTAAGCATGTATTTAAAAAAAAAAGTTTTACATAAAACCTCCAACTTTTAGAGATTTTAGAGTCACTAGCATACTTCTAGGTATGTTTACATAGAGCTTCTGACCGACATAATTGAACTTGGAAGTGTTAGGGAACTACATTCGGATTTCTTACTTGTTAGAGTGTTAAATAATGGATTTAATCATGCCGGTGATGCAAATTTGGTGCAGGGAGAAATGCATTATTAGAGTTGCTGATCAATCATTAGTGGAGACTACCCGTATTCATATCATGTGAGGCACCGACCAGAAATTTTTCCATCTAACTAAAGAGCTTTCTTTTGAGTGTGTGTCACCGTACGTTAATTCCGGGTAGAATGGTGTGCTACCCAACCTCCCACAAATAGAAGCACTACTCTTTGATCTCTTAAGTGCTAATTTTGTCAATCATGAGGGTGATGTCTATAGATGAAAGCCTCCTTCTTGTAGTTCGATTTGCAGTTAGCACCATTCTCTCTCTCGACAACAACGGATCCATTGAAACAACATCATCATCAACAATGAGCGACATCAAAATCTACAAGGAAAGTTGAAGAAGTTCAAAGGTTTACAAGCAACAAAACGAGAAAAAGAGCAAAGTTCAAATTCAAGTAAAGCAACATACAAAGAGCAGATTTTTACATATATGTTGAGGATTTACACTACAAGGAGGTAATTTTATATCCAAGTATGAAGACTTATTTATAAAAGCGAAGAAAATCAAAAGGTGAGAATTTTTGAAGTTTATGATTTCGAGACGATACAAGTTGTGATGAATCAAGCGGTAAAATACTTCTCCCACGGCCACGGCCACGGTTTGTTTTTGTATTTTATTTCTCTTGTTTTCAAAAAAAAAAAAAAAAAAAAATTTGAAAATTTCATAAAAAAAAAAAAAAAAACAAGAGAAATATTTGTTTTGTTTTTATTTATTTAATAAGCCGTGGGGAAGGAAAATCTATAAGGAAGTTTCAAGCGACAAGGATTTAAGGTAAAAAGAGTTACAAATTTATGAAATTCAAGAGTTTATCATCAATAGTTGAAACCGAAGACGAAGACCAAGAAGATCAAGACGAGGAGCGGAAGACGTTTCTATTGGATGCCGTGAGAGTGGTGTTATCATAATTGGAGATCGGATGTGAAGGTGAATAAGTAATCTCATCCTCGAGAACAGTGATTGATTTCCTTTCTTAGAGATCGTCAGAAAAATGGTTTTTCAAAATATTAAAAGATGTGGGTTTTTAAAAATATTTCGGAAGTTGTCCTTCCCACCATTCAACATGTTGCAGGAATTCTCTTTTCATTCCTACCTGTACACATGTGAGACCCATTAAAAAAAAAAAGCCGTCTTTTTGAGTGCAATTATCATAAAATCCTTTTTGGTGAGGCAGAAGTCGAGGCGAAATGCTTATTGATCATTTCTCAAACACGCGTTCTCTCATTATGGTGTGGTTATTTCTCACTCAACATTTAAGAATGAGAATATGTTCTTTAGTATTTCTAACTTCTTATTACTAGAATGCGTAAACTCTATGTCCTCATAACTCTTTGGATGCTTGGGACGCTTGAACGCTTTGAAGTTGTGAGTTTTTAGTTTGATTTGCTCGAGGACTAGCAAAGTCTAAGTGTGGGGGAATTTGATAGGGTGTAGAATACATCCTATTTACTATCTATTGTTTATGCTTTCTTTGCTATTTTTATTGTAAATTATGTATTTTACGCTTGTTTTGAGTTTAATAGCTACTATGGAGTCGCACGAACGAAAAGAAGAAGAAATCACCCAATTTGAGAAAAGGGGCAAAATTGTCATTTCATGGGCGAACATTATCTGGAGCCCAGTCAAGGTTGAGGGGCAACTCTATTTGGAAAAGTACTAGACACAGACCAACTGCGGTTAAGGGGTTGCCAATCGAATGGCCCTTATCTAATTAGTGGGGTGGTCCCTATCCTTGGGGTGTAACCATCCATCCAAACAACCCTAATGCCTTTAGGCCTCTTCCTATGCACATGCCAAAACATAGTATTTGGCATATATGCACCCACTATGGGTATGCCAAACTGCCAAACTCATATGCCAATATGTTTTTCCTGGCATATAGGCATACACGACAGAGTTTCCATCGAGCGACGAAGACTCTATCGCTCGATGGTCAAAATGTCGTTCGATGGTCATTCAATCGACAACGACAGTCAAGCTATCGCTCGATACTATGATAATCGCTGACCAGATCTTCATCTAACGGCTACAATTTCCCCCCTCTATAAATACATGATTTCAAACTCATATCAACTCACACCAAAAATTCTAAATCTCTCTAGAATTTCTTAATTTCTCAATCTTTTTCAAATCTAAAACTATCACATCTCCTCTACAATATATTTTCTTGTAAAATGGATTCACAAGCAAAAACTCAAGGCAAAGGTAAGAAGAATCGAGTCCGTGGCGCAAAATACACCATGATAGAAGATGAATGTATTTGTCGTAATTATGTTTTTTTTACCCAAGATTGTATCGGTGGTGCACAACAACATGGTAACACCATGTGGGATAATATATTTCAAAAATATGAAGAACAAACCATGAACATCAATGGTCGTGATGCAAAAGGGATTGTTTAACACTTCATTGTAATCAACTTAGGGAAGTAGCCGCTTATCTTGCATTGATAATGCAAGCCAAGAGAAAAGGAAAGGAGAGTGGTCTAATCGATGTTGATTTTGAAAGAGAGGTTCGTCATGATTGGCAACGAAAACATGGTAAACTGCTTTGTTTTCTAAAGTTGTTATCATATTTTGAAGGGTTTGAACAAATATAATCCCGATTACTTAGCAAATAATCAAATAGTACCTGAAAAAAGTCACCATATAATTCTTCTCCCTCAACACCAAATTCTTCACCATTTTCACAAGGTCCATCAAATTCTTCTGAGATACCCCTACAAGCTCAAAATTCCAACGTAGTTTTCAATAATTATATTGATGGAAATAATAATGGAAAACTTCCGGGGAGGAATAAGGCAAACCGGCTAGAAAATTAGCTCAAGAAGGAGGGAGTTCGTAGGATTTAACATGGCGGAGTTTATGGATTATCAAAAGACCATCGCGAAGGAAAGATCCATTCAAAGGAAAATTCAAAACCTGGGAGAGTAAGAAAAGTCGTCTTTCTCAAGAAAAATTCAGTTTGACTATGACAAGCATAACATTCTTCAAGCTAACACCTCAATTATGAACGCCCAACAAAAACATGTATGGCAAATCGAATTTGATGAGATTGCACGTATTGAAAAGCAAGCTTCGGATTTACTAACAACCGTGAGTGATAAGAAGATGATGATGATGGAACTGATGATGAGTTTGATGAAATAATTCTCTTAATGATTAATGTACTAGTTTAGAACTAGTTTAATGTAGCAGTTTAAGTTTTAATGTTCTAGTTTAAGTTTTAATTTGATATGTTGTTATGCATTCCAATTAATATTAGTTTGAAATGAAATGTTGAAGCTTATTAATTAGAAAAATAACAATACATAACATAACTTAAATCAAGCTAAAACATTAAGAAAAATACATAAAATCATCTTCCATGCTCGCCCAAAGATTCAATCTAAGATCATCTCTTAACCGGTCATACAAATTACTATTTCAATGTAGTTAGTCATTTGACCATAATTCCTTGCAGGAGGCCTCTTTCGTGTCGAATCTCCGGCCTCAAATCTTCATCATCATAGTTAATCCAATCCGAATCACGTCCGGTTTCTGAATTACCATGTTATGAAGAATTATGCAAGTGAGCATAGTCTTGTGCATTTCACGAGGACTCAACCCACGATATGGGCCACAAATGATAGCGAACTTCCTCTTCAAAATTCCAAAGCGCGTTCCACATCCTTCCTCGGTGCCATTTGGGCATCGTTAAAATATCGAGTATGAATGGCCCAATGCACAGGAGGTCGTGGTAGCATTGAACCAAGGTGGACCATTTTGGGTAGATACCATCCGCAAGATAATAGCCATGAGTGTACCGATGGCCGTTGATCATGAAACGGGATGAGATGGAGAAATTCCATACTTCAAATCTTCAAACAGAGGCGACTTGTGCAAAACATTAATATCATTTTGTGAACCGGAAGACCAAAAAAGCGTGCCATATCCAACAATCGTAGAAAGCAAAGCGGCTTCTAGGATAACTATTGGTTTTGGATAATGACCTTTATATTGACCAGACCAAATAAACAGGGCATCCATGCCATACCCAATGCATACAATCGAGACTACCTAGCATTCCCTGGGAATCCCTTTCCTCATTCTCCCTTAATATTTGTCTAACATCTTCGTCGGTTGGTTTTCGTAAATATGTTGGACCAAAATGATTAATCATTACTTCTGAGAACAATGAAAGGTAAGTGTAAGAAGTTGTTTTACCCATACGAAGGTACTCATCATTCGCATCATTGAGTGCCATAACCTAGAATCCTTAAAGCCGAAGTAACTTTTTGTTCGGGACTATGACCTCTAATATTGATGCATCAAACTCGATAATTGAATTGAGGTTCCACTCGACAAAGCTCTTCAATAATCTTTTTCACCGGATGACGAGGCATGCGGAATCGACCTTGAAAATCTCGACGTAGTACACACAATTGGGAAGAAAATAATCGTGCATGAGCTTCGATGGTAAAATTCCTCCTCGATACGTATATCTTCTTGATAATACTTCTTTGGGCTCTGGAACTCTTGGTATTTGACCCGTATGTACAAGCATCATAGTTTCGATTAGATTCCCATCTTGACTTCCTCTTCGTCAATTTCTTGCAACCTCATACGATAACTTTCTTGTCAGAACCTCGAACATATTCATAATAATATCCCTTTCTTCATTGGATCTCGACATTGTGAAGCTTAAAATTGAGAATAAAAAGGAGTAATATCTTTAGAAGCGAGTGTGAGTTTTTTGTCGAGGTAAAATGACGTATATATAGGAACCATAGGGGAACTAGCCGTTCTTGAGAATAACTACTTGGCGATAACCATTTTATCGCCAGCGTTATTATTATTATCGAGCGATAAAGACTTTAACGCCAGCGATAAAGGCTTTATCGCTCGCTAGGGATTCGATCGCTCAGCGGTTTCCCCATAGTGGCGCAAATGGTTTGGCATGCCACCTGGCATGCCAAACACCATTTTTTTTGGCATGTGCATAGGAAGAGGCCTTACCCTAAATTCGAGAGGAGTCTGCCTCTCATTCATGAATCCCACCTGAAATTTGAGAAGACCTTGTGATGTTTGTTGGTGTCTGAAACAGGGGGTTTTGATTGAAATCGAGAGAGAGCAGAATTGAGAGAAAAGATGAACGACGAGAAGAATTAAAAGAGAAGAAATCAGAGATCGAATTAGGGTTTCTTTCAGTTCTTCCCCAAATATGGAATTAGGGTTCAATAGCGATAGATGTAAATTGGGGTTTGCTTCTAAATCGAGCCGATGAAGATGAGAAATTGGAGTTAAGTAATGGGTTTAATCGATGGACTCTTGCTGCTGCAGTAAATCGAGAAGATGATGAGATCGAGATGGATGAAGTGTCGTTGTTTGTGAGGGGTATCATTTGTAAAGATTTGAAGAGATGGTGGTATTCATTGAGGCGCGACCATGGAGAAGAAAGCACCGTTGTTGCCGGATGTACCGAGAGAAGAAATTGAAGCTCTTCGTGATGCCACATAGAAGGAAAGTCGGGGTTTGTTGTTGAACTGGGTGTTGGTATACGTAATTCAGAGAGGTGGCGATGCTGCTATTGAATAGAAAGAAGAAGATGGGTTCGATTTGTTGTCATTGCGATAGCTTGAAATAAGGAGGATGAGTATGACGCAGATGAGAAAATGGGTTGTCAAATTAAGTACCGAAGTTGAGTTTGGATGGTGCTAATGGTGGTTTCTTTGTTATAACAGATCGAGAGCTATGTTGGTGGTCCGATATAGAGAAGTAATTAGCAGATCGAAGAGAATTGTGATGTCGCTAATCTAATGCAGGTGATGGGTTTGTAATGGTGATGAATGAGATAAAGAAATAGATGTATGTTAGGTTCTTAACAGGTGAAGAAAAGAGGCCTGAATTTGGCCGGGAAAGCCCCAGTAAATAGACGAAACTCTACGGTTCTCCATTCAAAGTAGTCGACTCGATCTTAAACGACGACTGTTCGGACGATTCCGATGACCGATCCAGCCACTGAACTCAACAAGAGTCACCAAGTAAGGCGAGTTTGGTGATCGAGTGACTGACTCAGCTGACTCCCTCTTCCTTTGACCCAGTGGACTAACGGTTTGACCTGTTTGACCGTTAACTTGGACGGTGCCGTGACGGAATATTCCTTTGACGGAGAAGAAGATTCCGGTCGGATTCCGGCCATAATACCAGCTTTCCGTCGACCAAAATTACAGATTTTTGTGTGGATTCTTCTCATGGGTGTGAAGACTTGGACTTGGAATTGGATGGAGAATTTGGCTCAAATTTGGAAAGAGAAGATGGAAGATTTGAGAAAAGCTTGGATTTGGAAATTGAATTGCTAAAGGAAAGGGGTTCTATTCCTTGGAAGATTTGGAGAACATTGAAGCCTATAAGTAGAGAAGTTCTCTACACACTTATACACATCTTTTACATCTTTTTACACACCTCTCACACAACACTTCTCTTTTCTTTATTCTTTGTGTGAACTCCTTAACATGAGTAGCTAATTTTATTATTGATTGAGGATGAATTCCTAGTTCTTAACATTGTTTGAGTTTTGTTTTCAATTCTATCTTTAAGTTTTTCACATGATTATCGTTTGTTTTTACTAATAGGAATGTTTATTCATTCATGATTGATTGATAGATTATTTAGAGTGCACGCTAAATTGATTTGTTAATTTAATCTAAAGATAGTGAAAGTTAGGGGATAAGTAATCGTTTCTTGACTCTTTACACAAGTACCAAACACGAGACCTTGCGGAGGGATTCCGTGGATCAATAGTGTGTGAAAACAACGTTAGCAAGTAGACCTTGATCTAAGAGTATAACTACTAATATCAACCTAATAAGTTCATAAATCTTAATGCGTTTATTCAAATTACATCTTGAGTGATCTACTACTAGGTGGTTTGGTAAATAGAATCCTAGAGTCGAGAACTTCCGTATCTGGTGATACAAGGGATTTAGGGGTTTAACACCGATCTATTTGCTTTACCTATGGTTGGTGATAATCTGTGACTAATAACATGTGGATGAAAAACATAACTTGAATCATTGTTTTGCAACGAAGAAGGATTCCTTGGTCTTGTCTCTCTTATTGATTTCAACTTTATCTTTGAATTGCTTTTTTTATTTTCTTTTGCTTTATACGTCCCCCCTTTTTGTGACAATTAAGACAACTAAAACCTCTTGCTCCTCGTGGGAACGAACTTAACTACACTATATTACTTGTTAATTAGGTGGCGACACGCATCAATGAGATTATGGATAGAATCAAGATTAACTTTGTGGCTTGGATGGGTAAGTCCTTATCTATGATGGAAAGAGTCGAGCTTGTTAAAACTGTGATGGCTAGCTCTGCTCTGTATAGCTTTAACGTTTACAAATGGCCTATATCTTGCATTCAAACTCTTGAGAAGTGGATTCGAAATTTTGTGTGTTATGGAGATATTAATACAACTCATCACAACTATGTGGCTTGGGACAAGGTGTGTCTCCCTGTAAATGAAGGTGGACTAGGCATTAAGTCTATGAAAAGCCTAAATGATGCAGCTCTTATGAAAATGACATGGAAAACGACGACTGAAAACTCAGATTTTGGTAACTTTATTAAAACTCGTTTTATTGGTGCTGCATACAAAAAATCTTATGTGTGGCATGGATTCAAAGAACATTGGAGGATCATTCAAGATAATTTGATTTGGTTAGTTGGTAATGGCAGCAATATTGATTTCTGGAATGATATTTGGTGCACCAATATGGGTTCTTCCATTGCAGACTACTTGGAGTTAGATAATTCGAATCTGCATAACTTTGTTGCGGAGTTTATTATTGAAGGGGAGTGGCATTTACCTTCGTACATGCCTGAGCTTGAGGGTCATGTGCAAAGAGGCCCCATTTGCTTCTCACAAGGAAGATAAACAAGTATGGACTGTGAGTAAGTCTGGCTGTATCACCATGAAAGATGCCTATGATTATCATATGCCTATGGATACTGAAAATCTGGATTTCAGGGATATGTGGGCTATAAAGGTTCCTCTTAGACGTGCCTGCACTGCTTGGAAACTAATGCACAATAGGATTTCTACTGATGATAATGTAAAGATACAAGGAGTTGATGCGGCGAACTGCTGTAACTTATGTCCCTCTCCTTGCTGTAGTGAAACTCAAGCTCATCTATTCTTTGACTGTGTATTTGATAACTTTATTTGGAATTGGATTATGCAGGTGTTTAGGCATCAGCTGGACTGTACGAGTGTTAGCTTGTTATTTTCCTTTGTTAGAAATTCCATGGGATGCTCTCAAACTAAAAATCTTCTTTGGATTGTTGTGGTAAGCTGTATTTGGTTGATATGGTATTGTCAAAACAAACTCAGGTTTGAGCACTGCCTTACCTCCTCCAATCAAGCCATTACTCACCTGGAAAATTTGATTATTGAGTCGAGTAGGCATAGTGGTGGCTTCTCCTTTTACACTTCTGTAGACAAGATCATTCTTGATTTCCTGGGAATTAAGAGATTACCTCATAAGATGCCAAAAGCCATTTTGGTTAAATGGCAGTCTCCTCTTCCTAGTTGGATTAAAGCCAATATAGATGGATGTTCTATTGGTAATCCAGGCCCTTATGGATGTGGAGTGGTGTTTCGTGATTCTCATGGCTTGGTTAAAGGATGTTTAGCTCAGAACTTGGCTTTCAACAATTCTTTATGTGCCGAGCTCTGGGGAGCAATTTATGCTATCCGTCTGGCCTGCACAAAGAGAATACAAAGGCTCTGGCTTGAATGCGACTCTACTTTTGTCTTACAGGCTATCAAGAATCCATATTTGGTCCCTTGGTCTTTATCTACCCACTGGAATAATTGCATGAAATTCACATCTTCAATCCATTTTGTTTGTACTCATATATATCGTGAAGGCAACTCGGTGGCAGACCTTTTGGCCAACCACGGTGCTATGGTTGAGTCTCATTGGTGGATTGAGCCTCCAGATTTCACAAGACGGAAACTCCTCATAGATAAATCTATCTTTCCGTTGTATCGCTTTCGCAATATGTAATTGTTATTTTTTTTTCTCTTTTCTTCTTTTTCTTGTTGGAGGTAAGGCCTAGTCCCCCTCTCTTTTTTTTTATGATTTTTATAAAATTGCTACGCGGTGTGCCATTGCCATGGGTAGTTTCAAAAAAAAAAAAAAAAAAAAAGTTTCCTCATTAACAAAATTTCTGGTGTCTGTGTTATTTATTTTCTGCATTATATTTGTTTATATAATTAAAATATCACAGGTTGTGCGTACTTCAATCAGTTGATAAATCCGACCTTGATTGTTGGATAGAACTTGATTGACACTTGGGCATTGGTCTTTGGTACCGTCCAAGTTATTTCTCATATCAATCAGGCTCACTGAATTCTATCTATTCGATTTGCTGATTGTATTTAGAAAGAGATAAAGCTCTTTGATATGTTTCTTGATTGAGTCTCACTTTTAAGTTGGTGCTCGCAGAATTATATTAGAGTTTAGTCCATACAGATTTCCGAACGAATTATTGGGTGTGGTTTATATACCCCCGCTTTTTTATAATCAATTATAATTTTATGGACGCATCTATTAAGATTGAATACGTGCTACTTGCGTAAATATTATTATAAAGATAAACAATTTTCAGATATTATATTTATTATCATCGTTGAGAAAAAGTCTTGAAAGGATTCAAGATTCGTACAAAGCTTTAGTTGGTAGCCGAGCAACAAGCTGGGCACCAACCCCTTTTTGAATAACAATTTTATTTTTATTTTTATTTTCACAAAACTTAATTTTATTGATCAGAAATACTATGCTGTTACAACAGATCAATAAGGAAAATTGAGGACCACATGTCCTGACTGAAAGGAAACAAAAAATATACAAAAAATATATTCATTTCTACCTTTATCCCCTTCACACAAATCTTTTTGAATAGCAACACCCAACCTATGAAAAATAAAACTGCCTAGACCACTACCAGCATCATTACTAACTAAACAGTTCTTTAAATGCTTAAAAAAATAAACCATATCCTCACCAAGCTCTCCCAAATAAGTGAAAGCTAAAACACTCAAGATATACCCATGTGAAACACATTCATCTAAGCATTTAGTAGTTTTACGCATATTTGCTATCGAAATGGCTTGACCAGAAGTTTTGTTTTTCGGAAATCTGTATGGACTAAAAACATTCATCTAAGATAAACAATTTAATGCGGAAAAGGAAAAACAGAAGATACCAAAAGTTTTGTTAACTAGGAAACCGCCACTACAGAAAAACCCCCGAACCTCGTTCAGGTTTGAACACTAAACTTTATTACGCTGCTACAGTCACTAGCCTACTGTTAGACTTCAGACTAGAATGTTGTTGGGACCGAATCCACTCTTCAAGCGATTCAGTTACAGTGGCGCTACTTACGTTTCTTGAACCTCACAAGGATCTACGTAATTGATTCACTTAGCTGACGTCCTTTTGCATCCAAAGAGTTGCTTCAACTTGAGTGAACACTTTTGATACCAATATGCCTTTAACAGATAATCTATTTGATTTCCCTTTAAATCAAAGATCAAGGCTTTGAAATCTGTTTTTAATAGACAAAGCTAGCAAACTTCACAAATCCAGAACACCAACACACTTAGATAAGAAGCCTGGATTCTTAACCACATCTCAAGAACAGTCATTTTCTAAATATCCACACATTTCTCATCTTCCCTAACACCATTTTGTTTCTAAGTTAGATACGATATAGAATCTAACAAAGCAAGAATAAAACAAAAAGAAGAATAAAAACAACTAAAATCATCCGTTGCTCCCCGGCAGCGGCGCCAAAATTTGATGCGTGTCGTCGGTGCAATCAAATTAATTAATATTTTCACTCAATTAAAAAATAATATAATGGAAGTCAAGTTCGTTCCCACGAGGAGCAAGAGATTCTAGTTGTAAAAATTGTCACAAAAAGGGGGATGTATAAAGCAAAAGAAAATAAACAAAGCAATTAAAAGATAAAGTTGAAATCAATAAGAGAGACAAGATCAAGGAATCCTTCTTTGTTGCAAAATAATGATTAAAGTTATGTTCTTTTCTACTTGTTATTAGTCACAGATTATCACCAACCGTAGGATAGCAGGTCCGCTTAGCTAGCCCCAAAATCCCTTATTTCACTGAGTAACAAGTCCGCTTAGTTATCAGATTCTATTCAAAAGAACCACCTTGAGGTTCGCTTACAAGATGTAATTCCCGAATGCATTAAGATCTATGAATTTAGGTTTAGTACTAGTAGTTAAACTCGGTTCGCTTGGTCCACTTTCTAGCGTTGTTTTTACACACAATCGCTCCACGGAATCCCTCCGCAAGGTCTCGTGTTTTCTACTTGTGTAAAGTGTCGAGAACGATTACTTATTCCCTAACTTATACTAGATTTAGATTAAACTAACAAATCAATTTAGCGTGCACTCTAAACAATCTATCAATCAATCATGAATGAATAAACATTCCTATTAGTAAAAACAAACGATAATCATGTGAAAAACTTCAAGATAGAATTGAACACAAAACTCAAATCATATATTAAGAACTAGGAATTCATACTCAATCAATAAGAAAATTAGCTACTCATGTTTTTGAAATTCACACAAAATAATTAAAAGGAGAATTTTCAAGTTCACACAAATAATTAAGAAGAAGAATTGAAAGCAAAAACACAAGTGTTGTGTGTGTAGAGAGATGTGTAAAAAGATATAGAGAACTTCTCTATTTATAGGCTTCAATATTCTCCAAATCTTCCAAGGAATAGAACCCTTTTCCTTTAGCAATTCAATTTCCAAATTCAAGTCTTTCTCATCTTCCATCTTCTCTTTCCAAATTTGAGCCAAATTCTCCATCCAATTCCAAGCCCAAGTCTTCACACCCATGAGAAGAATCCACACAAAATTCTGGAAATTTTGGCTCGCCGGAAAACTGGTATTATGGCCGGAATCCGGCCGGAAAAGTCACCACGGCCACCTGAATTCTTCGCCACATTGGTATATTCGACGGAATATTCCGTCACCCACCGTTAGGACTAACGGTCAAAAGGGTCAAACCGTCGACCAACGGCCAAGGGAAGAGGTAGTCACCGAGACAACTTGGTCCGACTCTTTGGCTTACCCTACCGAAAGTTAGGGTCGGATCACCGAGCTGGTGGATCGGTTCATCGCCGGTCTGAGTTGACTCGCCGGAATGGAGAACCGGCCGAGTTTAGGCTATTTACAGGACTTCCCGGCCAAGTTCAGGCCTCAATTTTCAGCTCCATACCTGTGACATTCCTAGCATACATCTAAAGCAATTCAAGCATTCATTTTGTTCATTCCTGCAGCTTCATTCTTCCTTGTAATCAACAGCAACTCAGCCCTTCAATCCGATCTGAGACAAACCCATTTCAGTTCTTCAAACAACGGCCACCAACACATACTGCACCTTTTTCTCACAATCCACAGCAATTATCAACCTCCGTGAAAAGCAACAGCAACAATAGCTTCGAATTCAACCTTAAACGGATCCAACCCATCTCCTATGGCTTCTTCTTCTATCATCTCTGAAATCATCCTCTGCAAATCCTACTCGTTCACAGCCATGAATCAATCAAACCCATTTCCTAATTTCAGTCACAACTACAAAATCCATCTCCAATTCTCGATCTGGACTTCTTCTTCTTCTTTTGATTCAACAACAGCAGCTCCTCTAACTCTTCTCTGTGTTCTTCATAACCCTTAATCATCACCACCGTTCTTCACAATTTCTTTTGCAACAACTTACTCTCGATCTCTACTTTCAATTCATCAGCAAACCCTTTCTGTTCTTCATTCGACTGATTTTACAGAATTTAGCAAACCCTGGGTGTTCCTCGATCTGCAATTCATGGCAGCATCAAAAACCCTAACTTCACTTTAGTCATCCCCGGTTCCTTTTACGAACTAATTTTTCTTCGTTACCAGCATAATCTTCTTCCATTCTCTCGATCTATTCTCCTGGTTTCACAAAAGCAGCAGCAGCTGCTTTTCTCAATTTCAGCTGTGTAATAATGAGAGAACAATCTCTCGTTTTTTGAGGGTTATAGATTAGGGTAGGATGATGACACCCTATTAGATAAGATCCACCCCATGACTAGGTGCCATGAGTAACTTCTTGGGTGCTTTTAACAATTCTTTATACACAAAAATGGCTATCCCTTAGCCTCAGCTGGATTGCTACTAGTACTCCTCCCAAAAGAGTTGCCTGATAGGTGTAGAATACACCGTATTTAATATCTAGTATTTATGCTTTCTTTGCGAGTTTTCTTGTAAATTATGTATCTTATGTGTGAATTTGAGTTATTAGGTGCTTTGGAGTCGCACGGAGGAAAAGAAGGAGAAACTACTCATTTAGAGCTTAAAAGGGCAAATCTGTCTGCGTTTGGGGAGAACATTATCCGGAGTCGAGCTGAGGTTGAGGGGCAACTCTATTTGAAGGAATACTAAACGCAGTCCAGTCCAAGTTAAGGGGATGCCATCAGGTTAGCCCTTATCACAGTGACCAGACACTGAATAACAACCCTATTCTTATAACCCTAAAATTGAGAGTCGTCTCTCATTCATTCATTTCAACCATTTCTTCACACCCGATTATGAAATTGAGAAACAAAAGCAGCCGACTGGGCCGCTAAATTAAGATCGAGAAATAGATCGACTCGAGACAAGGAAGATAATATTGATGGAATCTGAAGGATTTTCTCGGGTTTGAAGAAACCGAGTTGAAGCAGATCGAGATAAAGAGAAATGTTATTCTTTCTTGATTCAATCGATTCCGCCGATGAGACATGGGTTCGAGTGAATTTAAGTTGTTCGTTTGCCATGGGATGAAGAGAATTGAAGGAGGAATCAAGCTTGTTCTTCAGCTGGTATTCAACACAGAGAGCTGAAATTGTGAGACTGCTAAACCGAGAGATTGAGATTGAAGCTCAGATGGGTTTTTGATGATGCTGCAATTGATTCAGGGAAAGAGGATGAGATGGGTCTGTGGTCGCACTGTGATATGATGAAGGTGGGTATAATTCTCGACTGAGAGTTGAAGAAGAGGAAGTGGTTTGCTGTAAGATAAAATTAATGATACTCCAAGTTTAAGAGCTTGGGTTGCTGTTAAATTGAGAAAACAGTGAAGAAATTGGAGATGAGAGCAATTAGATGGAGTGAAGCTCAGGAGGATGCACTGGTGGAATTACAGTTGGTGGTGATAATTGTGCTAGCAATGGAGGAGCTGAGAGAACCTAGATGTATGTGTAGGTATATGGATGATTGCAGGGGTTAGAGGCATTGGCTCAGATTCTTTGGGATTTTGGTCGAGTGATTGAAAGTTAGGAGGGACCGAATCAAGAGCCGCAGGTCGAGAATGGCGAGATGGTGAGAAGAAGGAATCAAAGTGGATTTGATGCGAAGTCAAATGGGTTTCTTTCGATCGAAATCGAGAGAATGGGTCTCGGAGGTGATTGCAAGTCCGGTTGAGTTGCAGCCGAGAACGGAATTGGATCTCGATTTGAACTCGATTGAGTTCGATGTGTGTTGGTTGTTCGGTCGAGTAATTGGGATGTGTGACCGCCGGTGGTTCTCGGTGAGGCGGAGTTTGAAGCACAGATTGAAGTGAAGCCGGTGTGTAGCAGCTTTTGGTACTATTGCGAGGTTGCAAGTGGAAAGACATGGAGGCGGTGACCGAATGAGAGTTCCCAGTGCTGGTTGTATGCTGTGAGTGGGGGGTATTGGATCCGTAATGAAGCCACATATATGATGAAGGAAGTGGTGATTTGCAATGATGGGTACTTGGAGCTGAGACAATGTTGAGGGGTTGCAGTGCAGAGTTGAGTAATGGCAAAGGAGAAGCTCAGGGCAAGTGGATCAAGGGAATCTTTGCCGAGTGGAATTTGGGTTGCGGTGTGAGAGAGTCTGCTCAGTGCAAAGGTGCAAGCAGTAGCCGTGTGTTTTGAGATGGTAGTGGCAATAGCTATGTCACGATGAGAAGTGCAATCTTTGTGTTGAACTGTGGTTGATGTTTGTGCTGAGGTGAGTCTGGCAGAATGGAGGCTTGAGCTGGGTATTGCAGGTGATGAAACTGTGGTTGTAATGTGCAGCTGGAGGTGGTCTGTAATGGATATTGCAATGTAAGTGAAGATTCAAATGGCTTGGCAAGGAAGCAGATATGGCTGCCAATGACCGGAGTTAAGAATCGTAAAGGGATGTGAAGCGAGGGCCGTTGAGTTGTTATAGGATGGAGTTATAAGGCGCAGGTGATGCAGAGTTACGGGGCTACAATGGAAATGCAATTACGAGGGAATTACAAGTGATGGCAGGTTGTAATTGGCGTGGTCATTGTCTTGGTGTCGCTTGATTGAATGGAAGAGAGTGAAAATGGCTTAGCCTGGTTGGTAGTGGCAATGCAATGGACAGAAGCACAATGATTGTGCTACAAGTTTTGGCCTGGGCAACATGGCTTAGGCCTAGGCTAGTTAGAACCTGAACTAATTCAGCTGAGTCTGACTTGGTTCTGACTCAATGATCTGACTCTCTCCCTGACTCGGTACTTGACCGAGTTAACCCGCTGATATGGACTGAGTTGACCCGCCGGTCCTGACTCGTTGGCCGGTGGCCGGGCGGACTTTGCCGGTCACCGGAGCCGTTTTCCGGGCACTTTTCCGGCCGTTTTCCGGCCACAATACCAGACTTCCGCGCGATCGTTTTTGGGTCATATTTTCTACACGGGTTTCTCACTCTTATGGGATTGGTGGATTCTCATCCAATGGACTTTGAAGACTAGACCTAATTTTAGAAGTTGGAGAAAATCTATAAAAGGTAAGGTCTTATACAACTTATGGGATATCATATATTATTCTTGGAACTTTGGGAGAGCCGTTTTTGGTGACGCAACTAGGGTTTGCTTTTGTTCATCTTCTTCTTTAATTCAACTCATATTTTTGTGATGAACTCCATAGCTATGAGTAGCTAAATTCTCTATTATTGGTTAAGGATGTAGTCCGATTTTTAAAACTTGTGTTTGCTTTATGTATTAGTTTTCTCTCTTGATTATCGTTCAATTCTCTACTATTTTTATGATCACATGATTGAAGTATTGTGATAGGATTATGGTGTTTGATTAGTTAAGTGGCCAATTAATTGAACTTGCATCTTAGTCCATAGCTATTTTAGGGTTTTTCATCAAGCGATAACCTTGAATACAAGTAGCATGATATGTTTACGGTTTGTAGTGATACACTCTCGTAATCATATGTAGAGTTTGACCATTGTCCGAATTGTTTTGCGCAACGCATGACAATTGCATTGATTAGCCTTCTTTCAAAACTTAATGCTCCTAGGAATTGAACTTGATTAGCGCAAGGCGTTAGGTTATTCTTTAGGTAGGATTCACATACGCAGCCCTAATGTGTGTGTTAATGAACTTGAGAAATTAATAGATTATCTTGCTTTCTTGATTCTCTAGGCTTTTGATAACACAAGAGATTAAATCGTAATTCTAATCATATATGCAAGCACATGTCTAAGATTGAAGATGAATTCCTTGACCAATATCTCTCTCCATTAATTATTTTCTACAACTTATTTGATAGACAAGCTTGCGTATGAACGAACTCAGCCTCAAAGCGAGAAAGGAAAAGCTAAATAAATAACTTCAACTGCTGATCCTGAAATCTCTCCAATCCATGTTGTACATGATGAAGAATTCCGCAAAGGTGCAGATGACTCTCCAGCAATGGAACCTGCAGGTTTCATCACTCGTGAAGACCCGGAGCACTTTTTGAGGATCGAGGAAAAGACAAGGCATCATCTGTCCATCTTCACCAACCTTCATATCCTGCTGCCATATAGAGGATTCCTCTTCCAAATGGTTATACCGCTCCAACATTCATTCTTTATGAACATGCAATACTCAAAAACATATTTCACGGTTTCTGGAATTATTGGGCGAACACGAGCACAACATGTCGTCCGTCTGAAGGAATTTTCAAAGTCTCTGACAGGCAGAGAATACACATAGTACAACAACATAGCACCGGGAAGTATCACCGATTGGGGAGAGATGATTAATGCTTTCTACAGAAAATACTTCTTCGTTTCAAGCCTTGGACTGCCACGACCCAAACGTCACATAGCAACAACTTGTAGACTTTTGCATCAACAGAATGATCCTGGTCTACAGAGCCTCGATGGAAAACCTCCGGTTCCACACTTTCTCAGAACTTCATGAATCATCCAAACGATCAGCGACTACTACACCTGCTTTACTGAGCAAAGTCTACAAGGTCGAGGAACCTAGGAGCAACCGACGCCTGATCAACAAACAGTACAATGTCCAACCTTCCATGAAAGGTGTTGCTCAAGGAGGCAAAAGGAAAGCTTCTGCTCAAACATGTGACATCTAACACCTCATCCTATGAAAGCACCACGGAAGGATAACCAATCTTGCACAAACCTCGACCCGGCATCAACGAACGGGGAAATGATCGGACATACTCAAACTTCTCATGAAGGAGTGATCGAGTTACTAGAAGTCTGGGTTGAAGATGGTGCAATCAAATCGTTGCTCAGAACCAACTGAAGAAAAATTAAGAATCCCAGGTACTGTCACCTTCATAGATTTATCAATCATCCGGCAAGTAACTGAAATATTTTGAAACACGTCACCAAAGAGAAGGTTGATCCACAATATCTTCAACTAGGGACTAAAGGAGTACGCAAGAATCCTCTCCTGGTCAGAACCTTTACACTCTCCGAACAACCTATCAAAGAGGCAGTTCAATCCTTGGTTGAACGTGAATTGCGTTATCTGTCGAAGGAACAAAGGAGAGACATGTTAACAGTACTAAAACAAATCGTGTCAATAAGTCCATTCCGAAAATACTTCTTGAACCTCCAGCCACAGACCAAGAGATGTATGACTGGGGATTGCTTACCACATCCAATCTCAGAAGAAACAAATTTGGAAGAACGTTGATCGATGCTGACACCGCCATCAGCAACATTCCACTGAAAACCATCGGATCCACATGCATCACTCGAAAAGAAGATACTTATGCTCCATCTCAATCAGAGACCTTAAAGGAGCGCTCGGAAATATTTATGGATACATCATTCTCAAAGAGAACGTAAGTTCAAACTGGACAGAAACCAAGTTTCACATAATAAGGAAGATCCAGGATATGACATGTCCTTCAGACGAGCGTGGATCCACACTGAAAAGATGGGTACTTACAAAACGCCTTTGGTTACACATCTCTCCAACAAAGAAAGTTCTGATCTAGAAGATTTGATGGACATTCCATCATCAGAGTACTTGGAAGAACTTCAAACTTTGACGAGGTTGAAGCAAGAACAAAAGATGCATATACATTCATCAAGAGGTTCCGCACTCAGGCAAGTCTCATTCCATGTATATGTCATTTATTTACTCACATGTTATCCTAGCATGGGGACTCAATTCTGCTAGCAACTCTGCAAGACGTTATGAATGGTAGCTTCATCGAATCAAGCACTGAAACATTCATTACTGAGATGATGTCCAAACATGGAAAAGAACACTTTGGGCGTTTCTCCTGCAAGTCCATGTGTTCCATAAAATCAGAAATCTATGAGGTCTGTGCAAGTGTCGAATCCGATGCTTAATCAACATAAGAAACTCCAGGGCCGAGATAATAAAACCCCTAAGACATTTGATGCTTAAGGAATATACGCTTCAACGCTCAAGCATCTAAGAAGCCATCAAATTGTACTCCCAATCAAAGAGTACAACTTCAGCACAAATATCTCGACGATGACATATTGATTCAACACCAGCACGATCAAAGTGTTACTAAACTACAATCGATAAGTCTTCATTATCCCATGATAAGACTTCTGAAGCAGATGCAACATCATTCGTACATGGATGACACTAACTCCTTCAACACACACTGGCAACTTGAGGTGATTCCATGAAACTTCATCAACGGGATTTCTCTACATCACAATCCCTTGCATGATTGAGGAACTTTCTCTCTTCACCAATCACATCCAATATGAAAACTGCTGATGCTATCTACCGCAACAACATCGACTCACCGACATAGCCAGTTCATGCTAAAGTTATGCTTTCAGGAGCATTCAGGTTGAACTCTCAGCACACCTTCATCTTAGGGACGCTCAACTCATCAACTAGTTCGTGAATGTAAAAGGCTCACTGGATGAAGGAGCAAGGATTATATCTATAATCATGGTTCTAGCCTTTTTGGTCTTTGGAGCAACTTCAACCATGGTGTCAGCATCAACAATAATCTCTAGAGGAACACCATCCATGATCTCAACATCTACAAGGATCTCTGGAGCGTGATCATTCATAGTCTCAGCACCAACGACGGTCTCAGGAGCAACATCCTCAGTGGCTTCATCAACTAATCATTCTCTGAAGTGTTACACATGAAGCGGATTTCTCTAAGAACCAATGACTCATATCAAGATGTGTAGACCTGATAACATGCTCACATGAAAGTCTTCCCAAATATGGAACGACTGGTGGGCATAATCCAAAGTCTTCTACAAGATGTTCTCATCACCTCTACAAATGAGATACAACACACTTCAGGTCATGGGTTTGCAAAAACGTACCAATGGGTGAGTAATGGGACAATGCTTCCTCAACTAAATATGTTCGTCTATGTCTCTTATACAACATACCAAAAGGACGCATTAATCGGACATACGAGCTGAAAGATATGGCCTTTATACGGGATTACAAATTGCAAATGTGCACGCTTCGTTGGCAGACCTCTACAACTCCAAATTGAGTGATTCTTCCATCATATAATAACTCAGTCTCTTAGCTTCAAAAGTTGGGGTCAAGCATTGAATTCCGACGTCGTGTGAGGTTCCTACAGCTTCCAGAGCATACAACATGCAAGCAGAAATTCGTGGACGGGATTCATAACCTCTACAGTCGATCGATGTCCACCAGGTATTTTTGCTAAGTCCTTCATAAAGGTACCTCCAACTTCTACCACCTGGGTCTTTACATCAATTTTCCACCCGGGTCCTCTATATAAGTCTTACCAGAAGAAGAGAAAACGAAAAGGAGAGATTTAACAAAATATTGGGGACTGACGGTCCACTGATCATGACGATCAATTTCACAGTCCAAGACTCGTGGCACCAGACTATCATGTGCTAATTATTCATCATAAAAGTAATTCTACCACCGGGACATGGAACCATGGTCATTACATTATCCCATCTCGAGAGAAGCCTCAGCTATGGTCCCGTGACCAGGGTTTCAGAAGTGATGTTTCTACGACTGACAGAAGCAAGATGGCACTGCAAGCACCATGCTCATGTATCAATCAAGGGGTACTGATATCAAACGAATCAATTACATTAAAATCCTTCACCAACCGTTCAAGACACAAGCGAATGGTCTAAAGACACAACATGAGTGTTTTACAACAAGCTCGTCTGAGATGATTTTACACTGTCCTGTACAAACTGACGATCTGGTAGCAATTGGTGAAGAATTTGGGGATGGTCATACACCATTCTCTTCGTATGGATGTCCTCTACAACATATCCAAAATTCACAGCAATTGGAGAAACGAGCGAAGAGTTGTGGCCAAAACATTGGACCGCATGCCAGCTGAAAATTTTATGAAGGTCTCCTGGAAGTTTACTGTTTCGTCAATTTCGGATCCTAAACATGCTCGGAACGCAAAAAACTTCTTTGAAAAAGTTTGGAAATTTCCTGGGCATGAGGATACAGGGGTAGAACGCGAAAATCCGACATCGGATGAAGATTCTACAACAATTTCAATGAAGACCTAACTTCTGAATTTTCTGATGACGAATTATGATGAAATTCTTCGTTCATCCACATCTGAATCAGGATACACCATCAACGCAAATCCTACCTTCATCGTCAGCCGATAGTCTCATTTTCTGAAGTCGGCGGTGCTTCTACTGACAAGGGACGACTTACAGATGATCGAGAGACATACAAAGTACCAGCTTTCCAGCGTCTCTGAAAGGTTGATTCATCCTAGGATGAACATCTAAAAAAGTCTTCATGTTTAACTTGATATTTCTGGAGCGTTCGCCGGAAGATCCATAAGGGTGGTTGTAACCAAAAGTCACCACTATCTAAGGCGAAATACATGGAGTCATGGATATACCAAAAACAAGCACGCGCTGAATCGGTAACAATCCAACTCTTGCCTATTCACAATTTCACTAGCTGTAGTGATTATAACGTCAAAATTTCGAAAACTTGCTCGTTCCTTCAAACCTTCAAAGACAAGAAAAATTCATTATTCAAAATCATGACTTGATTTTTCATCAAACCGTGAACAACCCACGTGAATTTTAACATCCAATGGTTTTTCAAAAATTGAACAGATGTCCATTTTACAATTGTGAAAACTCACATACATACATTATTTCAACATGTATAATTGTCTACTTTCAACAGTTGTTCAAAATCAAAACATGGATTTTACAAAAGATATATATTTAACCTGAAACTCACGAAAATTGGAAAATATATCTATATATTCTGCTTCCTTGCACGAGAATCTGTCTTTCAAGCGAGAGTATATTTTCAAAGATTTCCAAAAGCTCGAAGATAAAAAAATTTCATGAAAGCTCATAAACAAAATTTTATTACTAATAGACGCACGTATATTCAAAAAAAAAAAAAATCTCTCGTACGAGCATCCACCTTTGAAACGAGAGTTTATTCCACTTTGTGAAATCTCAATATTTAGAAATAAAATTTCGGTTTTTGTGAAAGCTCATAGACAAATTTTTGTATCATTAGACTCAGGTCTATTTTGTTTGTTCCTTAAACTAACGAACGAACGAGCATCTATTCCTAAAACAAGGATTTCTTTTAATGGGTCCGGACCCGCGAATCCTAAACGACCAAGGTCTCGTCGTCCAAATCAGCGGTTCAACACCAATTTATGCTCACCGAACGATGCTCTATCATGCCACTGGGATCTTCATTCAAGTCATGATTTGCTCTTACTATCAAAAACCGGTAACGTCTTAACTTACGACTAAGTTCAATTACTTATATTGTTTATCACCGGAAAATCACCATTCAATGCTGACTAAGGAACACGGCTTTCCTCACTAAGCAGGGGACTTAATGTAGATGGTGGATTTTCGACAAAGGCTAAAATCGTAAACCCATAATTATATGAACTTCTGATCTAGCAATCATACGCGAGTATTGAGACATGGGTCTCTCATCGAACCTCTGACTGAGAATACTATCTCTCAGAGTACATGCAGATATGTAGTCTCTCGGCTGGACAACGGCATATCTGTATTATGACACATGTCTCTTATTGAACCTCTGACTGAGAAATACTGTCTCTCAGAGTACATGTAGATATGTAGTCTCTCGGCTGGACAACAACATATCTGTATTGAGACACGGGTCTCTCATCGAACCTCTGACTAAGAATACTGTCTCTCAGAGTACATGCAGATATGTAGTCTCTCGGCTAGACAACGGCATATCTGTATTGAGAAACGGGTCTCTCATCGAACCTCTGACTGAGAATACTGTCTCTCAGAGTACATGCAAATATGTAGTCTCTCGGCTAGACAACGGCATATCTCATGAATACTGAACACTTCAGTAATTACTTCTATATAGAATCACGAGATTGACGGCTCCTAGACAGCTTTCCTGCTAGTATAGAGCGATAACGTCTTCAGGATACAAATAACAGTTTTCCCTTACTATATAAAGGATATGATGCTCCAACAAGCTCATGTCGCTCAGAATAATTAATGCTCCTAGACAGCTTGCCTGCTAGTATAGAGCCATCAATTAATTATTTCTAAATTCTTGGATTCATCCATTGAATTTCTGAAAATATTCAAATATTTTCGTAATATTTCGTTACTTCAATCTATGGTTCTTCCCAACAGAATTCCATGGGTTAGTAATAAATATTCAACGTATGGGCGTCTGAGATACCTCCAAGTAAGCTCCGATTTAAACGGTGCAAGTGTACTCAACCACGATGCACTAACAATCACCGCACGAACGAGTATTTCAAAATACGACGAAATGATGAACCTATGCAAATAGGAAGGAAAATAATAAATAATTAAATATTAACCAAGGCGCTGGGGGATTGGGCTCACCGACCGGCCGGCTGTGCCGTGGCCAATACCACGCCAATTTTATATTTTATCATTATTTTCCTTGAGTTCATGAAAATCCTTTCACTTGAACAAATATACTTCGTTTTGAGGAAACTCCTCGGATTCATGGTGTTTCCTTCGCACCAAGGAAATAATATAAAATTGGGGAAAATATGGTGGGGCCGTGATCATTGGCCAACCGGCCATGCCTTGATCCCGGCCGGCCCCACACCTCATGGTTCCTCATTATTTTATTATTATTTCCCTAATTTCATGAAAACTCCTTAATTTCATGGTATTTTCACAAATCCATGAAAAATAATATAAAATTAGGAAAACCCATGGGACCGGGCCCAAGCGGGCCGGCCATGCCCTATCCGGTCCCACACGCTCCTTTATTTTATTATTATTATTATTTTAAGTTTTCCTTGGTCCCATGAAATTCCTTGATTTCATGGTATTTCCCTCAAATTATGAAAATTCCTTCAAATCATGGAAAAATATATAAAAAAATACATAAAATTAAGGAAAACTCGTGGAACCGGGCCCAAGCCGACCGGCCATGCCCTAGCCGGTCCCACACGCCCTTATTTTTATTATTTTAATATTATTTGCTTCCTTGATCCCATGGAAACTCCTTCACTTCAAGGAAACTCCTTGATTTCAACAAATTCCCTAAATTCATGATATTTCATAAATTCATGAAAAATAATATAAAATTAGGAAAAGGCACCACGAGACCATGGTCACTGGACGGCCGGCCGGCCATGCCTTGGCCTTAGTGGTCCCACGCCTCATCATTCCTTTATTTTATAATTATTTTCCTTCATCTCATGAGTTTTCCTCAATTTCAGCAAAACCCTAATTTTGTCATATTTTCTCGAATGGATGCTCAAATGCACGCCAGAAAATATCAAAATTCTCAGGATTGAGACACGGATGTCTTGACGACGAAAGCATGTTACCTTGATCGACCAAGGTTGGCTTTGTGGCTTGCAGAGAGCCGGTCCCATGTATTTTCATAAATTGACCTAATTTGCACAATTGCACACATATTGGGTCCAAAACTTTTCCAAATAAATTTTGGATTTTCATGAAGTGATTGTCATTCGATCCCATGACCACCCAGGGATGATTTCATGACCCCTTGGTCAGTCCCTCACCTCTTCATAATTAGTTAGGTTTTATCACCTAAGGCTCAGGCATTTTCGAATAAATGATTAAACCAGCATTTAATCATTCTTTCATCAACAAGTCACCAACTCTTCAAGAGGTCTTGGTATTTTCTCACGTGAGCATATGGGTGTTACATGATCGACTCACGGTCTCATGTAACCGGTTCTTCCTTCGTTCCATGGTTAAATTCTTAATAAACCATGAAGTGGTCATCAATTGATCAAATTAGGGTTTCTAAGTCAAAGGATCATAATTCCATATTCAAACACTAATAACTTTACGACGATTTCATGATCAGTATTCTTATTAATTATGCTCGGTTCAACTACAAGTATTTTAATTAATATTTTATTTTGGTCACGCTACCAATAATTCAACAGATGAACAACATTTGCTCAGACGAGCAATATTTGCTCAAACCAAGGAATATTGGTTCAACTCTCAATATCCAACAATTCATCGAATGAGCAATACTTGCTCACCTCAACGAGAGAATTACACCACTGTCTCAATAGACACGTTCAATTCATGAGTTTCAGAACATTTTGGCAAATCATGTTCAACTCAGCAAATACATGGACTCATCGTCCCATAAAGTCATGAAGTCAACAACTGACTAATTAACCACGAGACGTCAATCGTGTCACTTGGGGGGATATCAACTAGGGTTTTGGTCTGGCGGTCTACGACATGTGTGTTCAAACACATGATGGAATTTGAGCAAGTCGTGCAATCAATTGAAGGAATTAACAAAGTAGTGGATGGAAAATCGACCAAGTCTCCGCACGATAAGCAACTGGTTTCGAACACGATTTCCATTTTCCCACTCCTCGATTCCATCAACTGTCACACTTCATGGGATCATGGTGTCTACAATTCCAGCAATATAAATAAGTCTCCGAATCATGATTGAATGGAGAATGATTTCACGTCTCACAGATAATACGAGATCAACAACTCATCAATTGAGCAATTACTCTCAACTGAGCAATTTCAATCATTTAGAACTTATCATATTCAGAATTCACAACACACCTACAATCCTTGATTACTATTGATTCCACACATTTCTCAGCTTCCCTCCTACATATCGACCCATCCTCTCTTGTGACAGAATTTACTATGGAACGACCATTGTCTTGGTTTAGGCCAGAGTCCTACAAATTGATCTCTCGAATTCAAAGCACTCTCTTATTGCAGTGCATCTGTGTGAGGCTGAACATTTCGCTCGGTTCAAAGTGTCTCCTCTGTAAGGTCGTCTCCTTAATTCCGTGAAAATAAGCAAATCGTTTTGCCCCATCTACACCATGATGCACACACATAAGTGTTTTAATGATCAATGAAGTCTTAGAAGTATTTAAGAGAGTAATAAAAATGCAAACATATTTAAAAAATAAGTCTTTGAGCATATGTTAAATTCTTCAGGGACCATTGGTGAAACGGTTCATGAACCGTAAGGCTAGTTCACGAGTCAGGGTGCAACATTTCGATATAACGTTTAAGTGCTCAGCTGCACTACTCAAGTTCATGAACTACAGTAGGGGAATATATGTGATGTTGAAAATTGGAATCAAGTGTATGAAGAATGAGTTATTTTGTAATTCATTTATCTCCATATGTTATAGAGTTTTATCACTAAAATTGACAAAGAGGGAGATTGTTAGAGCATAGCTCGGTTGAACCCACCAAACGTTGGCATGTCAAGTTTGGGTGTCATATTTTAATATCAAAACTCATCTAGAGTCGCTTGATTAATTACTAGAGTCAACTTCGTTTAGGTTAGACTAGAAAGTCTAGGAATGTTGAGACTTACAAGTATTACTCTGAAGACCTGAAGAATGTGAAAAAGTAACTACTACAACGAAGACATCATCATTCCACTTGAGGTTAGTAATACTGACTTGGAAGCAAGTTATAACCGGTCATAACCTATATTGGGAGTCATGGTATAACCGGTCCTAACTTAGTTTGGGAGTCATGGTGGAACCGGTTCCAATAGCAAAACCGAGTTTCCAAATTCACATATTTCTTTATGTTGTGTGTGAATTATGAATTAGAGTTTGCTAAGATGGAAACTTCTAGATGTCGACATTATTTGAACATGTGCACAACTCTTATCATTTATTATTCAAAGATATTCCTTGGTACTCAAGGTGATCCCAAACCGAAATAATTTAATTTAATTATGATTTTCGATTTTATATGTTTTAATTACTAGCATTAAAGAATATACTCTAGAAAAAGATCATTAGTAATGTGCTAAACTAATAATATAATTTTTCTATGAGAGATTTCAGAAATATTGGTTGACATTTATCGGAACCGAAATTAGGTACTTTATTACATATCTTGAGAATATTTTTGGTTTTGGAATTTCCTTATTGTACAAACAACCTTAATCTATAAATACTTGAGTTTGTATTTCTTGCAAATTATCCTAAGAGCCAGGCAAACTTCATTCGTGTTGTTTCTGGTGGAGCCGTCTATTCGGAAAGAAAAGTACCCTAATTAGTCGAAATCTCTTACGACCGCTCATTTAAACAATTTTGTGGGATCAATAAGCTCTACGAGTACTGTTGGTGGGAAACTAGATAATTGCATTGTTATTTTAGCTTTGATTATTGATTTTATTGACTAACGGTGGTTGAAACTTTGATTTCACCTATTTGATTATTCTTGAGAGCCTTTTCTTCTAACATAAGGGTCACTCAAACTAGATCAAAGTATCGACGGGATCTTTAGAAATGTTGTTAGATCTAAAGACATCTTGTGATAATCCGTTGTTAACAGACTCCGTTCTGTGCGTGATTGATCACAAAAGGATTCAAGTTTTTGTGTCCAGGTACTTTAAAGATTAATCGAAAATTTGTAGACGAAGAAGATTTTTCTAATTAGTTTTTGTATCTTGTGAATTTGTGCACACATCATAATCGGATGGGATCCGACTTAGATCCGATTTATCTCTTGATAGATTTGATCAGAAAGTTGTATATATCGAAAACTATCATTTGGTGGTATTTTTCAGTATCTGAATCTAATAGTTGTGAATCTGAATCTAAGTTACTGATTCGATTGATCTTACCCGACAAAGGAGTTTATTAGATTACGCGTAAGAGCCTTTGTCATTAACTCAACAAATCTTTTATTCAAAAGATTATTGAAGTGGTTACCAAACAATTTTATTCCTTTACTCTTTGGAATACGGTCGAAAGGAGTTGGTTATATAAAGACTTTACTGGCAAAAGCAACTTGAGATAGTGATTTCTGTCTTGAGATTCACGTGCGTGACAAAAGGTCGAAGACGCATGGATACTGAGGAAACTAAGTAACTAGGGGTGGTTTACTTGGTCATAACTATACGGAGTTGGCTTATGCTCTTTGTATAACGACTTAATTATGAGAGTATTCAAAATTGGACTTGGTCCCGGAGTTTTTATGCATTTGTAGTTTCCTCATTAACAAAATCTTACTGTGTCATTTACTTTACTTCCGCATTATAATTGTCTTATTATAATAAAGTAAATTACACTTGTCCTATTATTGCATCAACGAAATTAACAATCTAACAATCTTTAAGGTATGGATCATGGCCTAATACGTTTCCAATATTTATTTTCTTTTAGATCTACTGGAGTAAAAATTAATACAGAGATTGGTTGGGAATTGGGGTTAGAGTACTAAAGTGAATCAGATTTGATGATTATGGGATCTAGGGTAAAACTATAACACGTTGAAAAAGAGAGATTGTAAGGTAAGTTTTAAGGTTTATGATAATTTGAAAATGTTGAATTGAACATCAGTGGGAGGCTTGTATCTCACTGCCTAATTTTATTATAGAACTCAAACGACAATGAGTTTAAAGCTAATGATATGATCTTCTTATAAAAGTCTACATTAATACCAAAAATTAATGTATCTCGAGATACTAAACCTCTCATTTACTAAAAAAAATTCCGAAGAAAAAACGTTATAGTAAAGGAAAAAATGAGAAGTTGGTCTAGCCAATAGAACAACAAAAGTTAACAACACTCAAAAAACTGAGACTACAAACAAATACCCAGATCTGCATCAGAACTACTGAGCACTATCTAAATAACAAAAAACATCTTGAGAAACACTCCCAGGTTTTACAATGCCTCCCAGACTCTAAATCAAGACCCATTTATTGCAATCCCAGGCTGAACTATGTATGTTGTATAATAAACCGAAGTCCTATGACTGCAACACATTACAACTATAGAGGTAGAAAACCCTACTACTACATCCAAAGGATTTCAAACGTACGCAAAGAAGTAAATAAACAAAGGACATAGAAGAACACAAGATATACGTGGTTCGGCATGATTACCTACGTCCACGGGGGTGAAAGGATGATCTTATTACTTCGCACAAGTTTACAAGGATGAATGCTCTCAACAATACTCTATCTCTCCTCTCACTTACTTACAGATTGCTTGCCTTTACCTCTCTACACGATATCTATTTATAGTTTCAGATGGTGATACATCGATATTACAGTGTTGGGCCTGGTGTAGCTTCCTTGATGTTCTTCTCGGACGACTAGCTGATGCTTCAGCCGATCTTCCATTTTGCTCGAGTCGAGACATCTAGCCGAGTGGTGTCATCACCCGATGTCGTTCGTTTGGTGGAGATGATCGACGTCGCCCTTTAGATTCCTGGCCGAGTCCCACTTTGACCGAGATTTTCTTATCTCTTCACCAACTCTGTCAGTGCATTAATTACCCTCGAACCCGATGAGCATCACATCAGAACTTTTCCCTTCCTTTATGTTGACCTCTCGAGCTGTCTCCATTCCTCTTTTCTCGCGCCCAGATCTGATGAGATGATTCAGTGCTTCTAGTGCTTGCTTTTCTTGGTGCGCCCTCGCCCAGGATGGTTCCAACTGTACCTATGGATTATTTGCACCTACATTTATGCCCCTTCTTCCACTCGTGTGATCGACACGAGGGGAAGAAACCGCCTCATCTTCCCAAGTCCTCAGTCATGCCGTGTTTCGCGCCATGCTGTTCCCCACTTTCTTAAGTTATTGCAACCGGTTTACCTTCCTCGCCGATTACCACAGGTGAGGTTTATAAGTCCGACCCTTAAACCTTGTTTTCCTTTTATTCTTTCCTTAGCCATTTTTTCTTCTCTCACTCTGTTCTCCTCTGCTTTCTCTTCATCGCCATTAGTTATCCTTTCCACAGGTTTCCTTCCTTCTTTCTTCACTGTCCTGGGTTTTCTTTGTTTCCGTTGTCGCTGCAACTTCCGATTTCGGTCATATCTTTACTTCTCCTGCCGTTTCCTCCACTAGCTTTCATGGCGTCTTCAACTCCTTCCATGACGGAAAAAAGGTGCGTGAGCTATGTGTTTTCTGATGAAGACGGTGTACCGCTTGATTCCCTGTTTTTTATTGAGAGCCCTTCTAAGCATGATTATCGTGCTCTGGATTCTATCTTTTCTGATAATCCTTCTTCATTTTCATGTAGGGCTGACAAGAGAACTGCTAAAGACTTGTCGGACGAGCAATTCATCCAACAGTTGAAAGATGAGTTCGACCTCCATGGCTATGACGTCAGGCTCTTGTCGGGCCAAAAAGGCGTTTTGAAGAAGGATGATGTTCTAAAGTTTCCTCACTCGGCCGAGGCGACCATTGTCACCAGGGGCCAGTTAGAGCTCGGGTTGCGTTTTCCTTTGTACGATCCTAGTCGTTCATTTTGGTATGAGGCTCTTTCTAAGATCCGCCCGTCCCGCGCCTTGGCTCAGTGGAATGGCAACACCTTTCGTATCTTGTCCGAGTGGGAGAGAACGCAGTCGAGGCGAATTTACTCCTACTACTTGGTTTACTTATGATCCTTCCCAGGCGGGTGACTATATACTCGCCGTTTTTGCGATAATTATCGAAGCGGGCGCTACCAATGGTGACCTCGTTGGTTTTCTGCTAGCCCTCATCGCCATAAGACTCTTACTGAGGGTGTCAAGAAGCTTTTATTGGACGAGGATCCCGAGGGGAAAGGTTCCAACAGGCATGCCCGTCATACTAGCGACGCGGCTTGGGACCGAGTTCCTTTGGATATTTCTGGTCCCCTTCTAAGTGTCAATTTTCCTTCTCCGGCCGAGTCTTATCCCTTCTTGGTGGTCAATGTTGATCAAGTAAGTGTGTTTCCCGGCTTTTGATTTATCTGATCGGCTCGGGCGACTGGTAGGGTGATGTTTTAATTTTTGTGTTTTTACAACCCAAGTTCCAGAATGTTCCTTCTGAGTCTCTCGTTCTCGAAAAAGGGATAGGGGTTCTAGCGCAGGAGCCAAGGAGGAGACAGGGAAGGTAAAAAATATACTGCTTCTTCTTTGCAGTACATGTACTTGCCCCTATTTGTTGCCTTGAATGTAACTGACATTGGCTCATGCGCAGAAGCTGAGGGTCGATAAAGCTGGAGGTGCTTCGGCGAGGGATGGTGAGGATCTCGAGGATCGTCTGCCTTTATCGCATTTCATGAGGAAGTCGCCTCAGAAAACTTCTGATGTTTCGTCTACCCTTGTAGGTGGGAAGCCCAGTGGAAAGGGCAAGGAGACCAAGGGCGACTTATCCGTCCCGGAAAAAATTGTGCCCCAGCAGCCCGCTGGTAGAGGGATTGTGCTTGCCGATGGTGTTGTGTATCTTGAGTCTGATGGTGACGATGATGATGATCTTTTTGATGGAGAGGATGAAGCCGATGGTGATGAAGAGGAGCCGAAGCAATCGGAGAAGTCTGGCGGAAATAATGTGGTTACTCGTGAAGAAGAGAACACCACTTCTGGGAGCGAGTTTCTAGAGCCTCTTTCTCCTGTGGTTCCTAATTCAGGGAGTAGCACCTCTTTTACTGTCTCAGGCCCTATGTGCAACTCCCTTGGAGCTATTATTTCTCCTGAATTTACGTCTCTTTCGGATGAAGATAATATCAAGGCTGTCTCGTTGTATGACGCTGGTCTGAAGAGTACTTTCGATCTGCTGGTGAGTTGTGTTGATCAGGTTATGCATTCATGTTACAGGGTAAATGCTAATGCTGTTGGTGCTTGTTGGATATCAATCGCTCGTTGTTAAACGCTGACATTCAGCACAGAGAGGTCACCGAGAGAGAGGGTCTTCGTCTCTTATTACAGCAAGAGCGCGAGCGATCTCGGGGGCTGGAGAAGCGACTAGCCGAGACCCAAGGTAGTTACTTAGCTTTCAAGTGTTTATATTGATTCTATAGTGCCAATATCCTGAGTTTAGTACTGCCTTCCTAGCCGAAACTTCTAGTGCGGAGGTCGATGCTGCCACGAGGTATCGCTTGTTGAAGAGAGAAATTAATATAGAACGGGATCACGTTTCGAATTTACAACAGAGAATTGTCAATAAGGATGATACAATCGATTGTCTGGAGACCGATATTGAGGGTCTTCAAACCCAACTGCATCGTTACGAGACTTTTGAGTATGTCCCGAGGAGATTGATAATCTTAGGGCGAGCTTAGCTCGGTTCCAAGGTATCTCTGCCGATAAAACATTGTTGGCCGATAACTTAGAGAGTCAGTGTGGTCGGTTAAGGCTTTAGGTTCGAGATTTGCATGCAGATCGCCTTATGATTCTGGGGGAGAAGAATGCTGCCGAGAAGTGTAGTCAAGGATCCCTTGAGAAGATTAGAGAGTCCAAGAAAGTTTCTGAGGAGTTGGAGTGGGTTCGCGCTCAATTATCAGGTTTGCAGATAGCACACTCTCGGCAGAGATCCGAATGGAGTGATCATAAGAAGTACTGCCCCTCCAATGAGTTTAACGAGCAACGATATCTAGAACTTTCCTCTAAGATATCTTCCCTTGAGTGTAGCTTGTCCGAGTCTCGAAGAGACCGTTAGAGTAGTCACCCCTTTACTGGAAGGTGGTGTGCCTTGTATTGTGTTTTCCTTGTCGTTGTCTTAGTGTTGTTATTATGTGACAGACCGCTCTCGTGTTTTGGCAGCCGAGCAAAGGAAGGTGGCATCGCTGGAAGAGGAGAATGCCCGATTGAAGGGAAATGAGGTGCAGCTGTTGGAAAGGGAGGCTCAATTACTCGGGCAGGTGGCCACTAATGAAGCGGCGTCGATACGGTGACACAGGACCTTGTTGCTGAAAAGGCGAAGTTTAATGATGAGCTCGTTGCGAAGGTCAAAGCCGGTGTAAAGGCGGTACTTGATAAGAAACGAGCCGAAATCTTGCTTCTAAGAGGGCGATTCGGGGCCGTTCCTCCTAAAGAGTAAGCTTGTCTTTTTAGTAGCGCCAAGTCGCTATTTCACCCTTTGACATGGGTTGTAATCCGCTCGAACACCTTTATTTTCTCGTACACTTTTTTAATGGGGTGCTGCGTCGCCAATTTGGTTGTTTTTCTTGCTATTTGACGTTACTATTCATGTTACCGTTCTTATTTATTTTATGCCGATGATGTATGGTTTATTTTTACGACTAAGTTATGTATACCTGCATAAACATGAGTAGATTGGTTAATCGTGAATGCCGTTTCTATCGAACACACTCAACAGGGGAGGGTCACGGGCCCAATGTCATGTCCCGATTGAGGTATCTCATCACTGTCTTTCAAGATCCAATGGAAGGGTAGTTGGTCCTTCCTAGTTTCTATGGGATCGATATCCCAAGAAGTTATCAATTAACTTTCTTGGGAAAGTGATTTCGGCCACTTGCGAGGGGAGAAATGTTGTCTGCTCGATTGTCGAGTACTCATGCCTCGACAATCGGCCACTGGTTTCCAACCACCAGGGCCCTAAGGCTACCTCGGCACTTGCACACTGCCGTTGCCCCGAGTTCGAATATCCCGTCTTAATGTAAGTCACCCCGACACTTGCACAATGCCATCGCCCCGGGTTCGAAACGACCATTCGAGTGTAAGCCACCCCGACACTTGCACAATGCCATTGCCTCGGGTTCGAAACGGCCATTTTAGACGCAATTGTCACATTTCCAGCCCCACGTGGCCTTTCAAGGAAATAGCTGACAATGTATTATACCTGTTCTTAGGGGTGATATAGCTTTGGTCGCTTAGCATTCCACGGTCATGGTTCGGGTGTTCCGTCCGGTTTTAGTATTTTGTATGCTCCTTCACCGACCTTCTCGACAATGGTATAGGGTCCTCCCCACCGTGCTGCTAGCTTTCCGCCCTTTTTATCATGTTCATAATTGGGTAGATCCTTTAGTACCAACTGCCCCGGCTGGAACTCTCTTGGTCGGACCCGCTTATTATATTCTCGTTGTATTCTTCGCTAGTAATTTTCCATATTTTGTAGGGCCATCTCTCTTGTTTCTTCTAGGTCGTCGATCTTGGCCAAGATGAGATCTGCCGAGATGTTTCGCCTCCATGCCTCGGTCCTTGTTGTAGGTATCATCGCCTCTGTCGGAAGGATAGCTTCGGTCCCATATGTTAACATGAAAGGTGATAACCCGGTTGCCTCTCTGCGAGTTGTCCTATATGCCCACAAAACGTTGTAAAGATCTTCGCACCATTCTCCGTATTCTCCATCAAGCTTCTTTTTCAAGTTGTCGGCGATGGTTTTATTTGTGATCTCGGCTTGCCCATTACTCTAAGGGTAAAAGGGTGTGGACTTGCTATTTTGGATGTTGTAGGTATTGAATAGCAAGTCGATATTCTTACCCTGTAGCTGTTTTCCATTGTCCGAGACGATTGCCGCTGGTACTCCAAAGCGACATATGATGTGCTCCCAAATGAATCGAAAGACATCTATATCCCGGATATACTTCAATGGGGAGTCTTCTACCCATTTAGTAAAGTAGTCGGTAGCCACAATTAAGTATTTTCTCTGTCCCGATCCGACGTGTAATGGTCCCACGATGTCGATCCCCCATTTAGCGAAAGGCCATGGACTGATTACCGAGTTTAACATCACTGCTGGTGCGTGTATCTTTTTTCCGAATTTTTGACACTCGTCACAAATGATGGCCATATGCTTTGCATCCTCATTCATGTAAGGCCAGAAATATCCCATAGTCTTGGCTCGTGCTGCCAGGCTACGCCCCGAGCTGTGGTTTCCCGCGGCCCCATAATGTAATTCGTTCAGAATCGTGTGCCCCTCTTCTTTACTCAGGCACCTTAATAATGGTCCAAGGTATGATTTTCTGTACAGAGTGCCATCTCGGAGCTCGTATGCAGCTGCTTTGCTTTTGATTTTGTTGATCTCGGGTCGCCCCTTGGGAAGTTTTCCTGTTTCAAGGTATTCGTGGATCGGTTTTCGCCAATCATCGGCCTTATACTGATCGGTAGTGGTTGCTGCTACATGTGCGCCGATGTCTACCATCTCAGGCACTGACGACATTAAGATTCTCATAATTCTGATGCCCTCAACACTTGCATCTGTTAGCATGGAAGCGATGTATGCTAGGGCGTCCAAGTGGCGATTATCTTTCCTACAGATGTGCCGGAACTTGATATTTGGTATTTGGCCGATGTAGAATTGGTCGAGTTCCCAATATTTTTATAACAAAGGATCATGTATAGCGTACTGCCCGCTGATTTGTCGGACGACTAGCTGAGAGTCACTTGTTAATCTCACGTCTTGAATTCCCATTTACACTATCGGCCGCAAAACATGTATCACATGCCTTCTTATTCCGTGACGTTATTGGTCGCCTTAAATTCAAGTCTAAACGAGTGGACCATCTTTTTTCCATTTGGCGTCGTAAATACCAATCCGAGGCCTGACCCATCTTTATTGGATGATCCGTCCACAAAAACTTCCCACCGTGTCGGGTTACAGGTCTCGAGTAGGTAGGACGGGTCCTCTTGGTCTTCCTCCATTCCTGAGATGTCTTCTACTTCATCTTCGACGCTCAGGGGGAAGTCTGCCAAAAAGTCGGCCCCGCTCGTGCTTTTTCTTGCCGTTTTCATCTCATAGAAAATATCGAATTGCTTGATCTGTGCGCTCCACTTAGAGATCCGCCCCGATCTGGCTGCATTGTCGAGTACTGATTCTATGGAGGATTTTGTGAGGACTCGAATTTTGTGAGTCCGAAGTTTTTGAGTTGCAAATACCAAAGCTAATATCAGTTGCTCGATTCTGGTGTAGTTCCTCTCCGCTGGGTTCATAGTTTTACTTATGAATTACACCGGCTTTTCCTCCCCTCCTACGTTCTTGACCAATACGACACTAATGGCATAACTGGTCGCCCCTAGATATAGGGTTAGTACTTCCTGCTCGGGCCTTTGTAACACCCGAGGCTCGCGAGATCTTTGCTTAATTTTTATGAAATGCCTCATCGTATTCCTCGGTCCATTTGAACTTTTCTCCTTTTCTTAATGTCCCGAAGAAGTCTTTGTACTTGTCAAATGATCGAGAGATGAATCGCCCCAAGGATGCCAAGTTCCCATTTAACCGTTGTACGTCCTTAATCGTCACGGGTGATGGAATTTCTACTACTACTCGGATCTTATCTCGGGTCTTCTTCGATACCTTTGTCGGTAATTATGTACCCTAGAAATTTGCTCGAGGTGACCCGAAGTAAAGTGCACTTAGCAGGATTCACCCTCATCTTGTATCTTCTCATAGTTTAAAATATGTCTCGGAGGTCGTCGATGTGGTTGGTGGCCACCTTGCTTTTGACCAACATGTCGTCCACATATACCTCAATGGTGTTATGTATTTTATCTTCGAACATATCTTCTACTAATCTTTGGTATGTGGCGCCTGCGTTCCTCAGTCCGAACGACATTTGGTGTAACAATATAATCCTCGGGGTGTGAAGAACGATGTATGCTCTTGGTCCTCGGGGCCAGGGGGATCTGGTTGTACCCCGAGTACCCGTCCATGAGTGTTATTGCCTTGTATCCAACTATGGATTCTACTAGCTGATCGATGCTGGGGAGGGGGAAGATGTCTTTCGGGCATGCTTTATTCAAGTCGCTGAAGTCGATGCAGACGCGAACACCTCCATTCCTTTTGGGGACTATCACCATGTTAGATATCCATTGTGGGTATTGAGCTTTTCGAATGATTCTTGCTACTTGCAACTTCTTTAGTTCGGCCTCCACCGCTGCTTGTAGCTCGGGTGCAATTCTCCTCATCTTTTGTCGGATCGGCTTGACCTTGGGGTCTATTCTAAAGTGGTGTGAGCAGACTTCTGGGTCAATTCCTTCCATATCGTGCATTTGTCAGGCGAATAAGTCCATGTGTTCTTTCAAAAGAGTTATCAACTGCCGTGTTTGTTCATCCGTCAATAGAGAACCTATTCTCACCGTTTTAGGCTCTTCCTCAGTGCCTAAGTTAACTTGTCGAGTGGATTCTAAGGCCGAGAAATTAGGCTTTGGTTCATCGACTATTGTCGACTCCTTTGATTGCTATAAGATCTTCTCGTCAGCTTCATAGGTGGTGATGGCTTGTGATATTACCTTCTCTAGCTCTTCTCCCGCCCTTATTTCCTTGGCTTTATTCTTTTCTTGGCGTTTCCTCGATCGCCTTTCTTCATTCTGCTGGATATCTATTTGTACGCATTGTCGCGCCGCTTGGGGGTCGCCCAATACCTCCACTACCCCTCGATAGGATGGAAACCGCAATCTTTGGTGGTAGGCCAAGACGACCCCTTTGATTCCCGCAAGCCAGGGTTTACCCAGGATCGCTTTGTAAGGTGACACAACGTCAACCACACAGAAGGTGGTGAGTGTGTCAAGAAACCCTTCCCCGTCCGAGACTCTGAGGGTGACTTCTCCTTTTGGTATTGTCATTGTACCTTTGAAGTCGTAGATTCGATAGGTCTACGGGATCAGGATGTCATCAGATAACTCCATTCTTTTGAAGGTGTCGTAAAATAGGACCTCGACTGAACTGCCACTTTCCATCAGTATCCTTCGGACACCCCATTCTTCAATGAGTAGGGTTATCACTAGGGGATCCCCATGTGCCTGACCATTTGACGGGACGTCTTTTGCTGAGAAAGTGATCGGCTGCACCATCCAAGGTTCCATGGGTAGAGTTTTGGCCACGCTGAATATTTCTTTTCCCGCCCAATCTCTTTTGTGGATCCTTGAAGTGATACCAGTTCCTAAGTCAAACCCTTGAGTTTCCGAGTGCGAGATGGTGTTACAAGAAAACTGGGTACCACGATTGATCCTTATTTGATGCACTGGTACGTCGGGCTGAGCTGGTGTCGACGATGTCTTGAAGAAATGTCGCAAGTATCCATCTCGGATCAGGTGCTAGACGATATCTTTCACCTCTCGACAATCATTGGTCGAATGGCCACGGAACTGGTGGTAATGGCAAAACTCGGGATGGTTCCTTGTTTCATCGAACTGGATTCCCCTAGTCTTCGGGTATCGGATATCGTTCCTATTTTCGACTTCCTTGAATATTTCTTCCAATGGTGCATTTAATGGAGTGTAAGATCTTGGTTCGTGGCGAGGCTTCTTTCCTTTCTCGACCCAAATTTTCTTGTTCTCCCCATGATGTTGTGTGCTCGGCCTTTTCTATGGTCGCTTCAGAGCTTCTCGTGGGGTTGTCTCTATTGTAGTGCTTGCCTCTTGTATTCCTCTATCCTGTGCTCCTTCCTGTATTTCTTCTAGGGAGATGTAGTGTTCTTGCATCTTCCTGATTTCCCTTAACGTTTTAGGTTTCTCGGTGTACATTGCTACCCAAATGGGATTTTACTTCCCTAATGAATTTTCGAAACCGAATATTTGTTGATCGACCGGTACCTTTCCGATGTCAGTACATAACTTCCTCCATCTATCTATTAGAGACCGCAGCGGTTCCATGAATCTTCGTGCAAGCGTAAAGAGCTTATTAACTCTGGGCCGAGCTATACTGTTATGCATGTAAGTTTCAAGGAAGGTTTCCACCAAGACTGCATAATTGCCAACGGATTCATCGGGCAGGGTGTAAAACCAGCTCTTTGCCTCGCCCTCCAAACTTGTTGGGAAGAATTTGCACATGACCACATCGTGATTCTTCCATTGTAACAAGGACATTTGTACATTTTGATATGCTCTCCGGCGTCGCCCGTGCCAGTCAAACCTAGATGGGAAGATCGGCAACGTACACTTGGGTGGGAAAGGAGTCCGATCCAATTCCTTGGTAAATGGTGTCTTCTGTGTTTCGCTGATTACTTCTGCTAACTTATCGTCCTCGTAGTTTCTGTCAGTTTCTTGACCATCTTCTCAAGTTGCTCGATCTTTTGTTTGATTGTCGCATCTGTACCCTCATTGGTCGCCTCTTCCTCGGTCGAAGAATCCTCGGGTGGGCCATACCCTCCCCTTGGTCGATTAGGGTCGGGCATGCGTTCTCGGCTCGGGGATAGGGGTGGAGTGTTTCTTGACTGGGTGTGATTGCTAGAAGCGCCTCGACTCGACGACCCTCTTGACCCCGCTCTCCTGTTGCGGAGTCGGTAGTTTTCATGTTCTAAGGCTAGGTTCCTTCTCTGCAGCTCTCTCATAAGGTCTTCTTGCCTTTTTTGGCTTGCCAAGATAGCGAGTAACATTGGGTCGGTGCTCTCATGGCTAGAGTGGCCGTTCACTTGGTTTCCTACTGCATTGGGGGGTGCAGTTGGAGGTCTTGCCGAGGGGATAACGGGGGGAACGGTTGGAGCTACGGGATGATCGGCTGCCACTGGTGGGATGTCTCGGTCGAGGTCGCCCCTTCCTAAGCGCACTCGCCTAAGCCTCTCACCTTGTCGTTCTAGTTCACGCTGGTACTCTGTCGGTTGTCTTTCTCGCCCCCGTTCCTCCTGTATCGTTTGCACTTCCTCCTCTTCCTCAGTATCCGATGCAGTTCTTCCGTCCACACCATGTCCCCCTGCATTATCTGGATCGGGTTGATCCTCAGTATCCTGGTTGGGAGATCGTCGTCTCGGCCTAGATCGACTTCCTCGTCAACAGTAGCCATGCCTTTGCCTAGTGCCTGAGTCTCACCCTGGTTATTTTGCCGATGATCTTCGTGTCGGGAATCCGTAAGTCCTTCTTGTACACTATATCCCACCGTGGCTCGGTTCCTGAGGATCCTACTCGACCTGGAGGTACTCGCCATCACCTTCAGTATTGCCCTTGTACCTCGGTTCGCCCGTCCGTCCCTACCTACGTCAGCCAAAGTACACATCACTTACTTCGAACTGTTTTCGAAAAGGTTAAGGACGAAGTACAACAGTTCTGCTGTTTAAGGTGGAAAGAGTTTTTGTAGTACAGTTCCATTTGTGCGAGCGTGTTGTTCTCAACAATCAAGTAGGTTTGACCGCAAGAGGACAATTTTTTGAAAAGTTGTCTCAACACATCGCTTTCGGTACTTTTTCTACGCATTAATCATTATTTGTCCTAACATTCCTGGTGCCAGAAGTCATTAATCATCCGTATGTTAGATCGGAAGATTTCTTTCTTGACTATAGTTGACGATACGATAACCTTTATCGACTGTTGTGCCGACCGTCTAATGATGCTATGAGGCTTTTAGCGTAGGATCAAGATGAGGCTTAATAATGAAGCGCCCACTAAATTCCTTCCAGTCGTAGCTTCCGGAAAACTGAAATCGATGACTTCGAGTTAGCCTTACCTCCACCACTGTCATACTTTGTTTTAGCTAACTAAGAAGGTCCAAACAACGAAGTAACGCTTCAACTTAGCTTCTACCGGTCATCAAAGATGATCCATTCGGGAGCTTTTGAGGTGTTATTACGTTTTATTTTAGATCAAAGACAAGACGATCTTGACCAAAAAAGATTTACTCCATCGGAAACATTTAACTTTACATAAGGAGATTAGTCAAACTTACTCGACCGGATCCCTTAGTCATAAGGTAAGAGGTCTCACGGCTCTTGTTTGATGGAGTTAAGACGGTGAAGATAACTAAACAAGTTTTTCCTTTTAAACTAAAATTCCATGAGCTTTTCATGAATTTAAGTAAGTAAAAACAAATATAACAACATCGGGCTTTTGACCACAAAGGTAAATTTGAAACAACAAATCTAGCAACCCACGTATTTCAACCATTAGAGATGAGAAGAAAAAAGGTCAGCGAGGTGGAATTTCATTCTAGCTTCTACCAATCATCAAAAGATGTTATTTCGGGAGCTTATTGATCTTCTAATAACTCGCCTAGACGACTTAAGCAAACAGCCTAGTTTGATGATTTAATCTTGGCGAATCGATTCAAACGAAAGAAGAAGCGATTGATGCTAATAAAACAATCCTACATCAAAACTTAATAAGGTTTTGCTAAGAAAACAAAGACAAGAACATCTCGCAAGCTTTGCCTATCAACACTCTTAACCAAAAGAGTTTCTCCCTTAGCTTCAACTAACACGCAAGGTGACTTAGGAGCTTGGATTTCTCTCTTTTGGTAACCGATTTCAAGGTATCCGAAGATGTTACACGGTCCCCTTAGTCGGCGCCAGAATGTAGAGGTAGAAAACCCTACTACTACATCCAAAGGATTTCAAACGTACGCAAAGAAGTAAATAAACAAAGGACATATAAGAACACAAGATATACGTGGTTCGGCATGATTACCTACGTCCACGGGGGGTGAAAGGATGATCTTATTACTTCGCACAAGTTTACAAGGATCAATGCTCACAACAATACTCTATCTCTCCTCTCACTTACTTACAGATTGCTTGCCTTTACCTCTCTACACGATCTCTATTTATAGTTTCAAATGGTGATACATCGATATTACAGTATTGGGCCTGGTGTAGCTTCCTTGATGTTCTTCTCGGACGACTAGCTGATGCTTCAGCCGATCTTCCCTTTTGCTCGAGTCGAGACATCTAGCCGAGTGGTGTCATCACCCGATGTCGTTCGTTTGGTGGAGATGATCGACGTCGCCCTTTAGATTCATGGCCGAGTCCCAATTTGACCGAGCTTTTCTTATCTCTTCACCAACTCTGTCAGTGCATTAATTACCCTCGAACCCGATGAGCATCACATCAGAACTTTTCCCTTCCTTTATGTCGACCTCTCGAGCTGTCTCCATTCCTCTTTTCTCGAACCAGATCTGATGAGATGATTCAGTGCTTCTAGTGCTTGCTTTTCTTGGTGCGCCCTCGCCCAGGATGGTTCCACTTGTCCCTGTGCATTATTTGCACCTACAACAACGAAGTGCAATTCTTTAACTGCAATTGCAAGTAATACGGTGGAAGGAAACGAAGCCAACCCCACTGCAATTCAAATTTTCAGCAGTACTATGACTGACTGCAAACACTGCAATTCGATTAAGCAATCAACACTCCTTGCATTTCAATGTTACAACAATACTGAAACTGCACCCACTGCAATTAGAAGAAATTGCACATTATTCGAAGAAACGACTTCCAAAATGCACACACTGTATTTTCATGAAGCAGCAGAACTGCACTCCATTGCAGGTTGATCCTCATGTTGTAGTCATATACTTTAAAAGTATTTCAATGTCTGGCTACAAGACAGTTTCCGGACGTTGCACATGAAAGACAGTTTCCCAGTTGTGCAATACCGAGTTAACGTCTAGAAATTTGAAAGTATTGAATCACACTTCCAAAGAATCAGAGTTTTCTTCACCAAGATAATGATCTTCTCCACTTATTTCTTTCTAGATCCTAAAACTCTGTTATTTATCTCATCCTATAAATTCCACATAACGGCATAATGTATGATATCCCATAAAGATTTACACCTACCTCCTAACACATTCCACTCCCAAGCTGCAAAAAGTTGTAGAACTGTAGCTGGAATTGGCCAGGAAATACGAAAAGCCTTGAAAAAATAATCCCAAACCTCAAATGAAAAGGGAAGTGTAAAAAAAAAAATGATCAGTTGTCTCTCTTTCACAGTTGTACATAACAAAGACATCAGATTCCAGCTGCACTCCACGATGTCTCAACATTGTTCTAGTAGGTAAAGAGTCATTAAAAGTTGCCCATAGCATGAAGCTAACTTTGTAGGTAAAGATATTTCTAAAACCCGCACTCCTCCACTGCATCCTCCAAAGTCCAAAGCTTCATAAAAATACTTAGAACTGAAGTTATCCACAAAGTTAACTTCATCCCCTCCTTCAACAAAAACATGCACATTTCTTAGATCCCTTTTAAGTAAATCCTACTCCAATTGCTCGTTTTAGTTTAGATAAGATTTAAAGCTTCCTTCTCATCTGCCATCTTTGATCATCTCAGCAATGGAAGCTTGTTTATTCTTGCAAGCTTTAAAGATAACAAGAAAAAGGTCCTTAAGACAACCTCTATCCACCCATTTGTCATGCCAGAACCTTATACTTTTACCATTCTTCACCTTGAAAGTCACAAATCTTTGAACTTCAAGAACCTCATTTACTGATTTTAATCTCAATTGTTAATTTTCAAAAGTTAATTATCAACATGGTTGATGGTGGTATTATATGTCTCAAATTGTGATCATTTTCGCTTGGAATGCAAAGCACCGTAAGAAGAACGCACTATCAAAAAATTAGAGTCACATTTATTTTCATTTGAATATTCATAAAAAATTGGCGCCGAAATTGTAAGATATGGTGAAAATACCTAAAAAAAAATGAAAAAAAAAATAACTAAAGGAAAAATATATATAATGCGAATTTGAATTTTATTAAGAATAAACTAAATCGTGAATTGGGGAACCACGTCGATATTAAAAAAAAACTAAGATAAAATTTAATGGAAAAAAATAGGAGAAAAAGAATTGAAAGGTTCATATGCAGAGAATGTAGAAAAGGTTGAAAGGCCTCCCAATGCTTATTATGGTGAGCGAGTGTTATATGGATTGATAATTAGATTCCAGTTGAAACCTATTATAGGGGCTCCAAATATTGGGTTTTGAGGGCTCACAAGATGACAAAATTGGGTTATGAAATAGTAATCAACAAAACCCCATATCCAATTATTTTTTGTAATGGCTAAAATATCCTCCATGAATTATAAAATTAAATTTATTATCTTCTCATTATCTTTTCATTCATAAATCATGATGAAGATGATGATCATATACAAAAAAACTAAATCTATTATCTTCTCCTTCTTTTTCTATTCATAAATCATGATGAAGATAATGATCATAAAAAAAAAAACTTATTATTCTTCTTTCTCTCTTCTTCTTCTCCGTCGTGATAAAGATGGCGATCATAAAAATAAAAAACTAAGAAAACCCATCACTTAATTTTTGAGTACTGTCTATGGTTGGGAAAATTCATATTTCCCAATCAGACAAAGCCTCTACGATTGGGAAAATTCATACTTCCCAAAGTAGGCAGAAGGAAAAAATTCATATTTCTAATTAGTAGGTTGGGAAAATTCATACTTCCCAACCGTAGGCAGAAATGTCTACGGTTGTGAAAATTCATACTTCCAAACCGTAGGCAGTCTACGGTTGGGAAGTATGAATTTTCCCAACCGTAAGACATTTCTGAAACTGTTTTTTCAAAAACCTAATTATCGATTCCGCTTATCCATGCATTAAAACCAATAAAATAAGATGGGTTTTTGATTTTTACCTTATTGAAGTCATTGCGGGTGGATTAAGTGGTGTTAATCGATATTGAATTATTTTGGGAATTGAGATTAGTCGAAGAAATAGGCGATGGGGGTGATGGGGAAGAAGAAAATGGAAGAATTAAAGGAGAGGAATGAAAACAAATTAGTTTTAGGTTTCAATATTTAATCGAAGGGTATTTTAGCATTTTTCTTATATTTTAGTATTTTTCTTATGAATTAGGTCCCCTTATCTTCATTGTAGGATATTTGAATCCTTAGGAGCCCTCAAAACACTTTTCTTGGAGCCCCTATAATAGGTTTCTTCCGGTTTCACAAGCGATATACCTTCTTCCTTTTTTTAGTGAATTTTACACATTAAAGAGAGGGATTCGTTCATTTTACACCCTACGACTCCTTGCATTATTAAATTTCTTATATTAATCGTACTTAATTCTGATAAGCAATCTTCACTTTTATTCTTTTATTTTCTTTTATTCTTTTATTATTTTCAATCAAATTTAGATAGATGTTGAACCTTTAAGAGAACACAGCATTGAGGTGACTAATTTGATCCTTACTTATCTATTTGGTTGAGATGTGAAATATAATTGATTGAGGCTCATTATATTTTTAGTTTTAGAGCATTTTCGAATTTAGTTTATCCTATTCAGATCCCCACATCTTTACTAATGGATGTGGTTATATCCAAAACACTGATTCTTTATTTAGAACTTTGATACTCCAAAGTGTTGAGGAGGTGTTTCAAGAACAAAATATAGCAAGAAGTTTAGTTTTTTACATAGTAAATCATGAATTTGGCCTTTGAGTAAAAGTAAGGTGCATGATTTACGATTCTATATGTTTTATGCAAAGAAGATCTATATCATTTGATTAAACAATCATAGATTGTTTGAATTGTTTGCATTTTGCTTGAGATTTACATTGCACTATTTTAGAAAAGGGAAAAAAATATTAGAAGCAATCAAAAAATATAGTGCTTCAAAAAAATATTAGATGCTTCAAAAAAAAAAGGAAAAAAAATCGGAGAAGGAATGATTTTCCATACTTTAGTGTTTTAATTCCTTCAACCCAAGGGAACAATTGCAAATATTATTTCTAAGCCATTTCCAACCATAGTAGATTTTGTTTCTCTAAAACAATTGATTCGGAGTTCTTCAAGGAGGAACTATGAGTTCTTAAAATACCAAAAGAAAATCTTGTATGTAACCTTGAAACTTAAAGAGAATAAACCCCAAAATCACAAAGAAACACCATAAAGGTTTAGAGAGGCGTATAAAAAAATTCAAATCGGCAATAAAAAAAAAAATAGCAGAAAATCTGAGAAGCCACAAAGAAGAAGGATGAAAGACAATAAAACTTAAAAAATCTAAATAAGAGAGTGGAGGAGCTGGATCCACTCCAATGGAGTAGATGCAGGCTCCCGGAAAAAAGGAAAGACTGTTGGATGAAAAAATATTAGAGAGAGAGCTCTGGAAGGAGGTTGAGTTGACATCAACCTATGGCTAGCTAGGCTACAGTACTAGGTTGTACGAACTATCAAAAAATATTTTAGAAAAGGTCAAAAAATATTAGAAGCTATCAAAAAATATAGTGCTTCAAAAAAATATTAGAAAAAAAAAAAAAAAAAAAGATCTAATGATTTTCCTACTTTAGTGTTTTGAGATTCCTTCAACCCAACAATTAAAGCTATTATTTCTTTTTCTTTTTTCTAAAACAATTGATTCGATTTGTGTATGAACTATGAACCTTAAATTAAAGTGGGAATTATGGTTAACACACTAATGTCCTCAGGTACGCCCTGCATATTAAGTTGTGATTTTTGTGAGGCAGCAGATAACTGATCCAACATCTGATTCTTCCCGAAAAAGTTTTCATGAGTTTGTTTTTCCAATGATGAAAGCGATCATATAGGGCTTTTTTAGTTGAATTCTGAACTTGAGTTGAGATTTTACCACGTAACGATTTTTGGATGCAACTAGAGAGGATATGCGGGAAATGGCTACATGTCTTAATGCCTTGTTGGATTAAATTTTCCTGGATCGGTTTCATATTGCATCATGCACTTATGCATATGCCAATAGTAAACTGTTGGATTCGGTTCTCATCATTCATATGTCATATGTGTGTACTTTCATGTAATTTGTCAGGTGAGATTCTAGCTTAGTTGATCTTGAAGCTAATCGAATAGCAAACAAGACCTTATCATGTTTTTGTGTCATTTGATGATCATTGCAAAAATCATGTTTACATTATTCCGACTAGTAAAATAAAAATGTAGAACCAATTTTATTAAAACTCATAGAGAAACATCACATTCAACAGGGTCCAAAACTTTATTGTATTTATCCTGGGAAAAGTTACTAGTCACTACATGTCTAAGGATGGGCCATTTCCATCCAGGTAATGTCAACGTACAAAATTTACAAACAATTACGCCACTTGCTAAGGCATTGTTATCTTGCTGCTCCAACCATCTGGTCAGGCTAAGCTCGAAATGGACACATTTTGGAATTGTTTGCAATAGAAGATAAGCGAGAGATTCTAACAGGTAGGGACGATGATTGGAGAGATCACAAAGTTGATCTGTATGGGCAGTAGTGCAACTGCATGGACATTCTTTAGAATATACTAGATTAGTGTCCGGGCTACACACCGGGCATTTTTTTTCTTTTAATCATATTATCAATTTGGAGTGCGCGGGGCTTCGCCCCGCCCCGTGACGATGCATTATTTGCTGTCAAGCCGCCTCGTTTCAATGCATCACATTTCTATCATGATGCATTATTTAGTGTCGCGCCGCCCCGTTTCAATGCATCATATTTCTATCATTCTATGTATGCCCATCCAGAATCTTAAACTACTACCCTCCTATGATAATTGTTTGGAATGGAAGTTTCATCAATTCTTGACCTAGTAGATGTAACATATCAAGATCAGTTATCTCAATGACATCTAATCTAATAGGTCGAGCAAAATACCACTGCTAATGGAAAATGTATGCTAATGAATCAATTACAATGGTGTACAATAGTACCAGCTCTTAATAGTGAAGTTCAGTAAACCAGTTTAGAGGAAAGCTGACTTCAGTAGGGGGAGAATTAATTGACCAAGAATTGATGAGAGGAGAAATAGAAGAAAAAAAAAGCATAAATCGTCCCTGACCTTGGTTCGTCTCTTCCACCACCAACTGCGAAAATAAACACCAATAATAAGATTACCGTCACCTTTCAGAAAATCACTGGTTTCTCTCTACATAGATTCCTGGTCTACATCGAGGGGATCCATAATACGTCTATTTGTATTTCAGAATCTAAAATTCTACGACTGATAACTTTTCTAACCAATAGATTGAGATGACTTGACGTTAAATTTATTTTTATAATTTACAAATTGATTTCTTTTTTTGAAACGATTTTTTTTTTTGTGTCAACGATTTCCTTTTTAAAAGGATTTCCTTTTTAAGAGTTTCACGTTGTAAGAATTCACGTGTTTTTTTTTGTTTATTTAACGGTTTGGACGTGAGTTTTGTCCACCCTTACTAAAGTACAGTTAAGTGTAGAGATTATTAGTCCCACATTGTCTGGGCATCTAAGATCCTGCGGTTTATAATCCCTTAGTCTCCACTCATTGCCAATTAGTTTTGAATTGGATGCCCGTATTCTAACATGGTATCAGAGCAGGCTATTTGCGACGAGTCATTTGACCGCGCCTTTACTCTACGCCACCTGATTTAATTGTCCACGCGTTAGACCCAACGAGGCTACACGTGAGGGGGCGTGTAGAGATTATTAGTCCCACATTGTCTGGGCATCTAAGATCCTGCGGTTTATAATTCCTTAGGGCTTCTCCACTCATCGCCAATTGGTTTTGAGTTGGATGCCCGTATTCTAACATTAAGTATAGGTGTAAACACGGTGTAACTAAATAATTCAAGTTTAAATTCTAACATAAGTATTGTCTGCCTACTTTTTTTTCAACACCGTTACTAACGGACAGTTAATTATTTGATGTATCCAAATTGTAACCAAACTTTAATTATTACAACCAATAAAGTTATGTCAAGTATCCTCACCACAGCTTCTGCATTAGAAAAGGCCTTTCTAGACCAATAAAAAGCGTGGGTTTCATCACCGTTTAATGTGAGAGCTTTATTTGTCAAGAACTTTAAGGGGGAAGATGTGTATTTTGTACCGGGCCACACAATAATCTTACGCAGATTTCCGGTCATTAAATAATGGGTTAAATGACCTACAAGATTGAGACCCTCTAGGTAAAGAATTCAAGGTTGGGTTCTACTACTGATGCATTGAAATGGAAAAGGGTTTGATAGAGATAGACAAAAGACTAAGAATCTCACATTTTCTCTTCTTCTTTCTTTAGTGGTGGATGAACACTTTATGATACGATGAGAAAGGGATCTTCAACAGTCCATGTGAAGAGTTAGCTAGAAAACTCGGTGGTCCTTAAAATGGTATGGCTGATCCATTCCTTCTGTCTGTACACATAAACATAAACCCGATGATGATCTTAATTCATATACATATCGATCCATTCTAGGACTAAAAAAAAAGATAACAGTGTAAATGTGTACTTAGAAACTATATATAGGAACTACTACATATGTACAACACAACTGTTCCAAGGTCTATTCAGGATTAGCACGATAATAAAAACTCGCTTCATTTATCTATGAGATTGCTTTTCTTGCATGGCTAGTAGTAACAGGATCAAAATTTAGATGATTGGTTTTCTACATACATATTCATGGGGAATCAATGTATGGGTATCCACTATATGACAACTCTAGCTAGAACTTATAGGTCAACAATCTAAAATTATTCCTTCATGGATGCCTCATCCCCTCTTTCAAAATTGACCCATTTATCTTTATATCCATCTGAGTAATTCCTTAATGAATACGACTTGTTCATCATTCTGTTTTCTTCTCTTTGGAACTTCATCATATGAAACTGAAAACCTCATCTTTGTGCGACTTCTTGATCATACGCGTGTTCGTTCCAGTGTTCCACCACCACCACCTCCATGTGTCTCTCGTGGTCCTATTCCTGATAAATGACAATTCTTATCTTAATTCTTCCATGCTTATGTGCATTTCCTACCCGAGTTTCTTTTTCTTTTCTTTTCTTTTCTTTTCTTTTATCGGAAAATGGGTCATTTGTCCAAAAAAAATTAAAACATGGTTCAAATGGACGAGTAAAAATTATTATGGGTGAAATGGACACAAAAAAAATAGTAAGGATGAAACTGGATTCATCCTGACTTGAATTTAAAAAATAGCGAGGATGAAACTGGATGCATCCTGATGTAAATTAAAAATAAGAAAAAGAATTTGAAAAAATGGGTAGGATGAAACTGGTTACATCCTGGCTATTTTTATATTTTTGTCCATTTAAACAGTATCAAAATCTAAATGTCTTTTTCACCCAGAAATTATTAATTTTGGTCTTTTCAACCAATTTTGTGTTCTTTTATTTTCTTTTAAATGTAATATAATTACAGAAACATAGAGTCTCACGAAAAAAAAAAAAGGAAAAAAATAGCTAGTAGACAATGCTTAAAAAATAAATAAATAAAAAAGCTAAAAGGCCGTTCTCTGATAGAATTTTAAAATCCAACTTACTTCAGTGAAATTTTATTTTTCTAAACCCCAAAAGTAACATAATATATAGTAGGTCACCAGCACACACGTTTTGTGTGCCTTTAGAGGGAAGGACAGCTTGGTCAACAGGTGCCTCATTATAGCATGTAATATAATACAAAAAGGAAAGATTGCAGTGACTCATAAATCTCGTTGGCTCCTTTGTGAAAATAGTTGACCAGATTTTATTCAGAATAGAATGTGGGATATTTTTCTAAACATTCTGAACCCGCTCATCAGATTCAAATGTGTCACGGCTTTACTCTAAAAACTTCCATCTGTTACAGGGCCTACGATCCATGGATATACGGTCCAGCTAAAGGTATAGAAATCCCACATATTCTAACTTGTCCGAGAAAATTCTTGTGGTGGTTTCCTTTTGGATCATTATATACAACAACATCAATAGTGTTGTTAGGAAGATTATTTGGGTCTGCAACATTGAACACAAGTTGTTCACTCCATGATGGATTACTATCTTTATACTTGGTTTGTGTTCGCTGACGTTGGTAATCAAAATCAACTTCTACAAATGGACTTGCAGAACCATTTCCATCTTTTGGCATAAGATCACTTGCATCAAGAACTTCAACAACTAGTTTTGACATGGCTATAATTTGAATTTGGAAGAGAAATGATAATGCAAATACTAAAAAAAAATTAGCAAAGAAATGCAAGGAGAAGGAAAAGATTGGGATAAAAAGAAAGGTTGAGAGAAGTTACATGTATATAAAGGAAACTATCTAATCTAATTTTCTAATAAGATTATTCTTCTCATTCCTCTTATCTCTCCTTGCTTCGTCCATAATTCTCCTTAATCACGTTATCAAGCACGAGCTTTAACCCTGTCGCAAAAAAAAGTAAAAAAATAAAAAGAATTTCGAGTATTATCAAATCAATGAATACTGTTTCAGATTCTCTTTTAATAATCACATTACAAGCACGCTGGTGATCAAAATCAACTTCTACAAATGGACTTGCAGAACCATTTCCATCTTTCGGCATAAGATCCCTTGCATCAAGAACTTCAACAACTAGTTTTGACATGGCTATAATTTGAATTCGGAAGAGAAATGATAATGCAGATAGTAAGAAAAATTAGCAAAGAAATGCAAGGAGAAGGAAAAGATTGGGATAAAAATAAAGGTTGAGAGAAGTTACATGTATATAAAGGAAACTATGTAATGCTTCTACTCTAATTTTCTAATAAGATTATTCTTCTCATTCCTCTTATTTTTCCTTACTTCGTCCATAATTCTCCTTAACCACGTTATTAAGCACGAGCTCTAACCCTGTCGCAAAAAAAAAATAAAAAAAAATCGAGTATTATCAAATCAGTGAATACTGTTTCGGATTCTCTTTTAATAATCACATTACAAGCACGAGATCTCTTGTAAACCTATCCTTTCCATAAATCGTTAGTTTTTGAAAGAAAGGAAATCCATGAATTAGGTCGGTGGGGAATCCTTGAATCAAAATCTATTTGCGATCCTGTATGTTCGAAGAAAATTTGTCAATGAAAAATCTCCGGTCCGGTCCGATCCAACCCGACCTGCACCAACCCGGTCCGTTCCACCTAGACTAACCCGGATCGGCCATCTCTAACCTGTTCCAGCTGCTGTTTCGATCCTATTTTGTGATGATTTTTTTTGGGGCTGTGTGCAACCAAGGACGTTCTGGTTTTGTGTATATATGACAAGAACCGAAGTCCGAGGTATGTAACTATAATATGGGTTTTTACATTGAGTACTTGTTATGCTTATTTATTTGTTTTTAGAACATGCCTAGTTTTGTTTATTCTTGTCTTAAGGTAAGTCCACATCATATAAACGGTCAATTTAAATAATGTTCGCTGATCTCAATCATTAAGAATTTTGGTCTTAATGTTATTTTGTTCTCTTGAATATGATATTGGCTATAGTTGAATGGTGTCTTTTGTTCAATTGGTTGTACCAACTCGATTCAAATGTATTTATTTGGGGTTTAGAAGTACTTGAGCACCATTATTGCATACTTGATGGAAGAACTCACGATAGATGACATGAGTCAGAAAATTTCCATTTATATACTTCATCCATGATACTGACGAACCAGTATATGTTGAAGTATGACAACAAGAGAACTATCTTTAGTAATATATTCAACCTAAAGTAAGTGGTTGACATGTGTAGTGAGATTCTCTTGGCCTGTTGTGATAAACAAATTTTTCTCAAATTAAGCTAAATGTAGCAAAATTTAAAAATGGAAAGAACCCCGAAGTAATGAGGGTTAGACGTACCGACTCATATAAAGCATGTGAAAAGGGACATATATATATCATGAGACAAAGATGTATTTTTTTCCCCGGTAGTAATGACACCAAAGTACAGGTATTAACTGAATATATGATGAAGCTAAGATGTAATCCTAGCTTTCATCAAAGAGTTGGGAATGAATCTTCTTACCGGTATTGGTGCAAGCAATGCTTAGCGGGTACCAAGTATAAACCAATTTTTATGGGAAGGTCATACTTTAGACATCAACTTTAATGACAAGAAGAACTTTGCCTGGCCAATTGACTATTTATTTAAACTAGATCCAATGTATGCGCTTATGGAATGAAAAGTACATCATTCCCACGAGACATAAATTCTTCACATCACTTGAGATATATCCGGATGAAAAATATATCATCCCCCTGAAACGTAACATTTATTCACTCTAAAGTACTTGAGTTGAATTTCAATTTTGTTAATAACAAGGCCACACCACTTATTTAATATCTCAAGATTCAATGTCTAACAGATAGTGGTTTCCCTCCCACCAGCTTAAGGAATATAAACTAGTTGTTGAACTATTTACTTATAATGTGACTACGAGGATTGGATCATCGAGCGAAGCACTGCTCAAAATTTGTTTTCAAGATAAAACATAGACGTCACAAAATCTCTACATGTACCGAGAGATAATCACACCTTGTTAAATTCCAAAGAAACTCATGCATACGGATATCATGTGGAACCTCATAGTGATGAGAATGTAATTGATTGCATATTTTCTAGTCTCTAATATATTTGGAGGGAAATATATTTTAGAGAAACTAATGAGTCAATCTAGTGAAATGTAAATCACTATAGTATTTGGATTATTGAATCCATATTGACTCCGACGATGAAATGTTGGGAATTGACTCATACATGCTTTGGGCATAACCATAAAGAAACTTTGGTTGTGTCTTGATGATAGTTTTGCAAGGACTCTTACGAACATCACTTTATTTGGGTGAACAAAAACGGGAGAAAGATTGACATAATGCGAAATGACAACATTTCTCTCAATAAGTGTTCTCTAAAGAACTAGATCCCCCACTCCCCACCCACCCCTTCCCATTATGCTTTTAAGTAAGAGAGTGTATCACTAATTTCACTAAGTCTTCAGTAAAACAGGATCCACACATCCTAAGATGCAAATGGTAAATAATCCATATTACAAAGAAAATAAGGTGATATTTAGAAAAATATTCATATAGAATGCGGGCCATCAAAGTGACTTATGACTCTGGTGGATTTTTGACATTTTGAACTAGTTATAGTTCCAAAGAAGTTTTGTGTTTGGAAAACTACTAGCACATTTTATACATGTAAGGTCTCACCACCACTTGTAAATGCTAGCTAGTGCACAACAAAAGGACTTGATGGTTATTGCATATTTAATACGATCAATGCAGAGCATCCTATAACTCATGGTCTCACAAAGGCTATCATCAAAGGTTACAGATGATTTCTAAGGCATGGTTATGCGTACAAACCTACCTTTAACTGTTTGGGGGATATGCAATATTAAACGCACCTTTACTTAAATTCGTTTTAGAACCCAATATTAGTCAACCTAGACTGCGTACCAGTTGGTAACTGGATATAAGCCTGACATTCGTACTCTTACGCATTTTTGGTTGCACTATATATGTGCCATTACGAGTCCACATAATACTATGATGGGTCACAAAAATGATTAAGTAGTTATGTTGGATATTTACTCCCAACAATTATCCGCGTGTTAAAACCTTTTGCAGGAGATCTCTTACCGCTAGATTTGCGGGTTATCATTTTAATGAGACAGTCTTCCAGTCGTTAGGGGTAGATAAGAAAAAGTATTTTCTAAGGGAACGACAAAAATTGTCGTGGTGTGTTTCCACTGTGTCTCATATTGATTCTTGTACTCCACAAATGTAAATGTGAAGTGACAAAGAATAATCGATTTTCAGCATGTACACTGATGGCGCTAAAGTGATAAGATCACACATACCAGCTACAAACCTACCTGCAAGGTTACGAATCAATAAGGGATATACACCATAGACAAAGGTGTTGAAACTACACTTAGTGGAAGTGTGGTTGAGGTCGTGGCTCCATAAAGGAAGTTGGAGAGACCACTTGGTTCGATCAATCCTCACCTAGAAAGGAAGTAAGTGAGTAAGGCACAACTTCTCTATATCATCAGAAATCATCTCATAAGATTGTCTCTAAATATGTCCATGAATCAAACTGGAGGACGCTCCAAAGTTTAATGATTCCAGAGAACAATGACATCCCAAGTGGATTATTAGAATGCGCACGAGTCAATGGAAAGATCATGCGAGCATATTTATGGTTAATTTCATATACACTTGCTTAAGGAAATTGAGCAAGATGAGATCGAACCAAGCTCCTTGTTGCTTAATGTCAACGAGTAGCATATTTGGCCTATACAATCTAGGTAGAACTTAGTTGTTTGACAAATATATAAGTATTTGGTGTGGTAATGCTAACCAACCAAGTGTAAAGCCTATTGGACGTACATGATTAATTTGTCACAAAGCATAATGAGAAGAAAGCATCCTTAAAGTATAAAGACTCGCCTTGTGGCGCGAGGTTTCCCATAAATCCCTGGAATTGTTCTCTTGTAATGAACATTATAGCGTTCCGCTACTTAGTTAGCTTGGTAATTTCAAAAGGACTTGAAATGCAGCATATGTATGTGGTTGTTACGTATCTCTGAAAGAATCAAGAGATGGCAGATATTTACAAAAGTACTTGATAGCCTTTTGTTGCCCAAATCAAGTGACTCTAAACCACATAGAGTGTTTACAGTTAGATAGAACGCTCACTTATATATTTAAGCAATCAGGCGGATGTGGTATACCCATCTAAGTGTCTATTTGATTTGGAGGGGATAGACAAGTAAGTTATTTTTACTTGCGTATTCACAAGAAAGTTCCTTATTTGGAATTATATCTATCTATGTCGATGGTACAGAAATGATGGGTACTCTTGACGTAATACATAGCCTTAAAATTTATTTGAAATCCGAATTTGAGATGAAAAATCCGGGGAAAGCTCGACCGAATACTGAGCTTCGTGTATATTATTCCACCGGTTTGCATATGTCTAAAGTTTTTAGGAAATTTAACAAAGACATGCATCATGTTAGCACTCCCTTAATTAGTCGAGGTTCAAATATAAGTAAGTGACCATTTCGTCTAAAGGAAGATGGCGAAGATGTGTTGGGAGATGAAATTCCTATATTTAAGTACAACAGACGCATTACTTAGTATAATAATGTACTCAATCAAATTTTACATCCTCGGGGAACTTGTTAGCTAGATATAGCTCAGCGCCAACGCAACGTCATTGGAATGGTATAGTGAATGTAATCATGTACTTAAAAGTAACCATTGACATAAAAAAAATTATCCGAGCAAAGACATTAAAAGGAATGCTAATGAAAGTGCAATCCAAAAGTTGTTGAGTATGAAAGAACAATAATCTCTTCTCCAACGAAAGTAATCGGGGGGAGATATGGTAGACTCTTTTCTAGGTCATTACCGGTATTCAGTTTCGAAAAGTACATGACCAAAGGAACTTTTTGGAACAACTCTGAAAGTAATCAGGGGGGGGATCCAAGAATATGATGTCGACATATTTTACTTCGAAATTGAAGTTGTGTTGTACTCTTTTCCCTTCGATCGAGAATAGTTTTTTCCAAAGGGTTTTGTCACTTGACAAGGTTTTTATCGAGACAACACTAAAAATATCAAGTATGTTGAACGTTGAAGACATAAAGATCGCGTCGATATTACTGAAAATATCTGAATCAAAGAAATGAAACGCGATAGTATGTTAGGAAACGTAACTTCCAGAATCAACAACATGGTCTTATAAACATTCAAGTCACCAAATTAAAGTGTGATAAACTCCTTTTGACTGGATTAGACTAATGAAAATTATCTGACATCAAAGGGAGCATCTGATGGTGTGTTGAACTATTTTTCTTCACCGAGGTTGCTTTTTCCCATAGGGTTTTGTTACTCGGTAAGGTTTTTAATGACACGACAACAAACACCGGGAATGTAATTTTCCAGCTAAGGCTATTGTTTTTTCCACGAGGATTTTCTGAGTTAAGAGTTGTGAAGCATCTAGTCAACTTCAACGGAACAAAGTGATCGTCTCCAACGGATCACCTTTACTTGCATCTGTCACATTGTACTCTTTTCCCTTCGTCAAGGTTTTATCCCACTGGGTTTTCCTTGTCAAGGTTTTAATGAGGCAACGTATACGCATCCAATTATGTTTTAAGTTTATTTAATATTGTACTCTTTTTCGTTAGTTCGGGTTTTGTCCCTCTAGGTTAGCCTGACGAAGTTTTAATGAGATAATTAACTTCGACTCGGTGATCTTAGAAGATCTTATTACATGTGATAAACTACATGTAAAATACGAGACAACATGTGAAGAGTTGTACCAAGGTTTTTTCTCACTGGGTTTTCCCTTGTCAAAGTTTTAATGAGGCAATTGACTTTGGCACAAGTCTTCAAGGAGAACGACATTTGAAGAACTATATGTGAAGCACTATGTATACAGTTTTGTTATTGAATGCACAAGGGGGAGTGTTACAGGGCCTACGGCCCATGGATGTGCGGTCCAACTAGATTCTTAGGGTTCCTCTTTACATGTATATAAAGGAAACTATGTAATGCTTCTAATCTTCTAATAAGATTATTCTTCTCATTCTTCTTATCTCTCCTTGCTTCATCCATGATTCTCCTTAATCACAATCCAAAATTTCATGATTGCTCACGTACCAATTTTAGCGGGAGATACCATTATATATAAGACAAAAAGATAAAAAACGATCTTGATCACTCAAACGGTACCCCTGCTAATCACGGTACTCGTCTTTAACAATCAGGTAAAATTCTTATTACGGTAAAAGGAAAAGAAGTGGAAACTATCAAAAAGTATTAATATGAAAATAAGTGTATTTATTTGGTCATATTGACTTAGACCAATTACTCTAGGGTCCTTTTTGAAATATATTTTTAGTTTAAAGTGTATTATTACAAGAAACTAGTTGGAAGCCTAACAAGCTAAGCTCCAACAACATACTACTACACTAGTTGAACAGGTTGCCATGCTAGCCTACCAGCGAGCCTCATGAGAAATCAGCCAAGGGAGCCGAAGTGGATAGGGGGATGAGGCAAGGGGGTAAGCTAACTCTACCTTCCATGTCAAATTTTGCAATATTGCGCCATTGGGGACTCGAACCTGAGACCTCCCACAACAAGAAAACTTGGCATTAGCAACTATTTTCTTGCCAACTGTTATTGGTGAAATACTTTACCAACTATTACTTGTAACCGAAAACAACCCTGGTGGCTAGAAAATTCTTCCCACCAGCTTTTCAACAACAACGGTGGGTTTAATCCTTTGGCGACGATGATTCAGCAACACTGAAATCATATATGCCGCTATTAGCTTTCAGTCATCGTGTCTCGCCCACCAGAAAGTACACAAGAAGCTATACATATCTAGTCAATGGTCTTAGCCACTAGAATATGATCTTGCAAGACATTTGTACCAATGAGCAGATTATTGGCTTTGCTAGCAGCTTTCAACCACAGTCTTTTGGAACTAAAGAGTGCTCTAGAGGTTGAATACTTCTAGTTTTAGCCTCCAATACCCTTCATTGGTAGATAACTAGTCCAATTAACAGATCCATGGCATCACTATTAGGCTTTAGCATATGCGTTTGCCAACTGCATGGTTTACTAGAAGTCAAATACTTTTAGCCACTGGAATGAGCCACCAAATCAATATATTGGTCGGCACTTGTACCTAATTAGTCCTTTGATGGTTTGTCACGAGTGGTTACGCCTACATTTTGGCATGGGGTCTTTATAGCAATCTATTGTCTAAGCTTACACAAGATTTTAACATTTTGATGCGAAATGATTTCTTCTTTTCTTTTATAAGCCTAAAAAAATAATTATGGACAAAACATAAACAAGTCGTTCATTACAATAACCTACAAGTGGTCTTAATACAACACCTAATTTTTAGAAAGAAACAAGCAAAATTACACCAAGCAGAGTCTGTAACTCCATTAACAAAGTGGATTTTATACATACCAGTCATTTTTTACCGAGACCACAATTTTTGCATTACTGAGTCCAGAATTATAATACTTTCATTAAATTATATGTAATTTCATACCCATTTTACATACAAAAGATTGAATATGTACTTGTCTAAATATTCCAGGATATTAACAAAAGGTTGGGCAAGTCTTCTCCATAACTTCATCAAACAAAAACTAGCTAAAATACAAGGGATCTTACGAATTTGAAGCACATATTCAAAATCACGGTGGACAATGTTTTTCCCCAATTGGAGTTACCCACGACTATACATGAACCTTAAATATGATGCAATTAGTAAACGCCGCGACATCCGGCTGTGGAAATTTACAGGAAAAAAACGTTAGGAATCTTTAACAAAAGGAATGTAACTTGAATAAAACAAGGTGTGTGTGTGGGGGTGGGGGTGGGGGGGGGGGGGGTTAAATAATTATCTTATAGATAGACATTTTTGGAAAAATAAAGTCTCACTTATACAGAATTATTGTGTAACATTAGAGCATCAAAGTGATCCGAACAAATTCCCAACAGATACATTCTCTGCACGACTTCATCCAGATCTGTCTAGAATTTCAACCCCTAGGTATATTGACACAGTAATAAAAGCATTTTATAGTCAAAAAATTGTGATAATATCTACAAAAATGTTATCTACCAAAATCAAACCGATTAGGCGCAAAGACATTCATAATTTGTAGACTGTCTCCTACATGACTACATCAAGTATGCCCCACTCTCCACTTTCTATATCTGTATCTCCCATTATTAGACTAAGTGCATGAGATGGGCAAATTTCCAAGCATTTTATAAGATGACTAAATTACAAAGCAGTTCAAACAATTCACCTCATCATTCAGTAAGCAACTCATTTAGTTAAAGAGTTAAACAGGAAAGCAGAGAGTGAAATAAAACTCACCTGAATCTAATCACAATCCATTTCGTCATTGTTGTTAGATAAAAACTCTTTTTCTTCATCGCTAGAATCAGTATAAATTGTTTCAAGATCATCTTCACCATCATCATCTTGCCTTTGACTGTTTACTTCTGCGACATAATCGACGGTTTCAATAGGAACATCACTCTTATCCTAAGCAAAATTGTCATTATCATCCTCATGCTGCCGATCACCCAAATCACTGATCGAAAAACCTGAATATTTTTCTTAAAATGCCACAGCTGGGCTCGAGTAGTCTATACTAATTTCCTCCTCCGCATTAACCTTTTCTGGTATATTAAAAGAACTACGAGGTTATGTTCTTATAGCCACTTGCCACGGGAGGTTTGCATCATCCTTCACATAAAAAACCTGTTCTGCTTCTCTTGCTATCGCAAAAGGTTCATCTGCCCAAGCACTTCTATCGACATTCACACTAGTAAAGCCATACTTATCTTTCTTGCATCCCCTTTCAGTAATATCCCGCCACTCGCACTTAAAAAGAAGAACTCGAAATTGACCAGCATACCGCACCTCGATGATATCATAACAATAAATTTCCTTGATTATATAGGATCACTTCAAACTTGTGCATGATGATGCCTTAACGGAAAAGTTGTTAAGGGATAAAATGAGGATTTTATACAATGGATACGGATCTGGATTGAGTGCACATTACAGGTTGGAATGTGGCAAGGATTATGACAAGGCACTGGCGAACCCGCCCGAGAACTGCACTAATATTGAGGACTGGAAAGCTATGTGTGACGTGTTCAAGGATGAGCAATTTCAGGTAAATATCATATCTAGTTAAGATTTCATTATTTTATAAAATCTAAAACTGCTTAATTAACTTGGAATATTCTTATTGGAGTAACATTCTAAATCCGATCAAGCAATCAAAGCCATAAATAGTCAAGTCCTGAAGCATTATAATGGTCCGACGAGTTTTGCTCAGTCAATGCATAGCAGGGTAAACTTATCATCTTCAACTGTCCGCGGTCCTTTTTTTTTAGCCAAGTAACTGTTTATGTTCCTATAGTTTGTATTATGTGTTTCATGATGTACTTATCCTATGTTATGTTTTATAGGCGTTGAATGAAGAACCCACTGATCCAATCACGATGTTTTACGTGACCCATAATTTTAAGAAGTCTACCGATCCCACTTGTGAAAATATTAAGGTATAGTTTTATGTTCTCGTAGAATAAATATTGATTGTTATAATAGAAAGTCTGATTTAGAGCAGCGATATTCTGTATTGTCCATACAATATTTGTCGTACCACAATGAACTTGGATTGCTTTTTATATTCTTGTATACATGTTTCGATGACTCTCACCTGTGGAAAACTATTACTTGAATTGCGTATAGGAAATGATTCATGCACTAGACCGATTAGACGTATAATTAGAATAATCTAATTGCAGAACATCTGCGAAACATGGGCTTGCAGATGAATTTAAGTTTTTTGCAAAATGTACCCTGAAACTTTGCACGAGGAATTCGTGGGTTTGATCTGAGAAATGTGTATAGGGACTGAATTAGTGTTTGAATCTTCTTAATTTCAGTATATTTGGATCTTTAGTATGTACATGTTTTTCCGTTAGTTGCTTTGCTATTTGGTGACCGATTTAGTTGATGACTGATGGTAGGGAAAAATGAAAGCAATGAAATAGAAAGTGGAAAGAGGAGAACTTGACATGTCATTGGAAGACATATATCACACAAACATTCCTTCGTCGAGTTCGGGCAGAAAAAGGCGTCGTGATAAGGACAGTTTTGTGTGCTATTATTCAAAAAATGAGGAACGACTGGCTGAAATGCATCAAAAGCTGGATGCAGCTAACTCTGAAAGAGAAAGACAAGCAATGGAGATTGAACGATTGAAGAAACAATCTAAAAACAAAGGTACTAAAGTGATGCAAATCTTAAACCAGGTTTTTTTGAGTTTGGGTCATGAGCCCTTACCAGAAGATGCACTAGATGAGGAAGAGGAAGAGGAAGGTGTTTATGAAGATGTGGGACAGGGAATATGCTGATGAACAACTTGTGAATGAGGAAGGTGGGGAAGGTAACATGGAGGATGATGAGTACATGGAGGAGGATCAAATTTTTGATTGACCAGCTCGTGGATGCCAGTGTAAGTATACTCACTTAATCGTTCTTGTTTTCATATGAATGTGGTTGACAAAATACATTATCAAACATAGAACTTACAGTTAGGGATTAAAGTTTTTTTGGGATATAAAGTATATGTGTAGAAGTCATATATCATATTTTGGGATGAAGTCTTGATGTAAAGTCTAGTTATAAAGTCTAGCTTTATCTTGTGAAGTCATATTTTGGGGATGTAAAGTCTGTTGGAGTCATATTTTGGGAAGTAAATGTCTCTTGGAGTCATATTTTGGGATGTAAATGTCTAGCTCTTTGGACAATGCAAGGATGAAAGTATCTTTTAGAAATATTTTGGATACTACTGATATATGGAATTTCTAATTGAACTATTTCTATGTTATCTTTTTTATATTCCCGTTTTGAAATTACATGATTTATTAACACAAGGCTAGCTTACTGCGCTGAAAGCGCCTCATATTCCTCTTTTTTACCAGTGACAGAATTGCTGGTAGATTAACATCAAAGGCCTAAAACCTTAATTAACATACTTCTCAATTAGTGAAACCCTTAGCCAACAACACAAAATACCTCAAACAACTGGATCTTACGCGGGAAGAGTTTTTCATCAACGTCATCAACCAACCACAAACTTGGTGTGTAAAACCTTGACCAGCCCCTTGAACCAACTGAAGAATCACCGGTTAGAGACCTTGACCATCCCATTGAACCAACTGAAGAAACAACGGTTAGACACCTTGACCATCCTATGAGAAGGTGGTTACACCCTTGAACCAACTGAAGAAACAGCGGTTAGAGAACTTGACCAGCTAGAAAAGGGTGGTTACACCCTTCAACCAACTGAAAAATGAGAGGCTGAAATTCTAATCCTACCGACATTATAGAAGCTTAAATTCTTGAGAAACTAAAATTTAGTGGAAGAAACTCTTCTCCATTGGAATATATAGTAGTTATAATCCTCGACCGACAACTGCAACAACTAAAACTCAGTGGGTCAAACCCTTTAGTTGTTGACGACATTTTATAATTAACCACCTCTACCAACAATATATAACTCTTCAGGAACAAAATCTTTCGAGGGTTAAATATTTCAGCAACAAACCTTTACGTACTCTACCAACGATAGTCCGTAGTTAACGGAATATTGCGCTAGCTAGGACTTGAGTCGCTTAATTGTAGTCGGTAGATATCTGTTCCTGCAACATGGTTGGTACACATCTTTAGCAAATAAGGCTTTACCCACAGAGCATATCGGTTTCCATGTCGGCTATTATAGAGCTCCAACCACTCGAAACAGCCCTCTACCAACTGAATCCTAGTAGTCGCTAAAGTCCAGTTTTCTTGTAGTGTCCTGGAACACATCAAAGAGGAACGAGAAGTCGAGAATGATCAGTTGAGCTAGCTACCCGTTTTTTAGTTTGGTCCAAAAAATTATTATTTGGTCTTAGGGTGGACACTACCCATGCGGAATAGCGTCATCATTTTTCAAAAAATGTCAGAAATATCCTATTTTCTCTATTTTATCTCCCTCTTCGTATAAATAAATAAAAACTTTAAAATGAAATATATTTTGAACCATAAGTCAAAAAATAATAAATTTTATATATTCGGAAAGCTCTCGTCGAGATATATCCTACGAGTACCATTGTTACTATATTTCGAAACTTTTAAGTTTTACATTATACTTTAGCTAAAAATTAACTATAAAATGGAATTTTATACGAGTTTGTTCTACAAAATTAACTACCATACTAGCTAGTTCGTCCTAAAAAGTGAACTGCTTGAATGGATTATCATATGAGTTAATTCTACAAATTGAACTCCGAGGATGAACTAACATATGAGTTCATTCTACAAATAAACTATTATACTAGTTCATTCTACAAAATGAGCTACTATTACGAGTTCATTCTACCATATGAAATACCATTAGGATTTCATTCTACAATATGAACACCTATCACGAGTTCATTCTAAAATATGGACTACCATTTACGAGTTCATTTTACAATATAAACTACCATAATTAACACCTATTACGAGTTCATTCTACAATATGAACTACCATAATTAACTATCTATACGAGATCATTTTACAAAATGAACTACCATTCCTACAATATGAACACCTATCATATACGAGTTCATTCTAAAAAGTGAACTGCTAGAACTATAATGAACTACCATACTCTAGAATTGTGTTCATTCTTGGATACCGGGTATGAACTACTGTTATACCGGAAAAAAATTGAAACATAGGAAAATGGGTACTCGTTGTGTAGATATCACCGAGGCCTTTCAAAATATATAAAATTTATTAATTTTTGACTTATATTTTTGAGATCTATATTTTTGACTTAAAATTTTATTAATTTTAAGTTATTATTTTGTTTATATTAAGAAGAGAAAAAAATTAGTAAAGAAAAAAATAAAGAAGAGAGAGAAAATAAAGAAGTGGATAGCACAACTATATATCACGTGAAGAATTAAGATAAAATAACTTAAGAGAGAGAAAATAGCACCTTAGATATCTTAATATGTTTGAATAAATAAGGACCAAACTAAACTCCCCTTTTAAAGGTGGACCAAACCTATTTGGGACCAACTATGCATATTATGCTTGATTGTTCAGTCTTAGTAGTATGACTGGATTACTATGATCTTACTTTTGGAAGCACTTATAGGTTCATGATGAGGATCGTGCCCTTTTTGAACCTGTTGAGCGGAATCGGGTCATAGTAGTCAAAATCTTATTATATATTCTAGACTTAGATGGTGGGATCTGAATTCATGAGGTATACCATTTTCACGAAGATATCATATGTACCTGGATTTATGATATCATTTGAGACTGGAGTTATCTTAGTGTCGTCTTCTCCATTGAGTTGGGAGAGATTAGGGTAACATATGTTTAGATTATTATAACGTCATTTCTGTAGAACATCTTGGGGATGATCTTTCATAGATATTTTTTAGGCACCAATGTCCGAGGAAATGATATTGGAGTGATATTGGAGTGTTCTTTTGATGTGTGTTGTGTGTAAAAGATGTTTGATCGTTTTCTTTAGTAGAATTGTGAAGCATGTTAGTGATTACTTGAATGTTGTAATGGTATCGGCTGAGCACCCTTCAAGAGCATGTGCTCACTCGTTTCCGCTTCAGTTTTCAGTTGTAAGAAGAGATGTACACATGAAGAAATCTGAATTCGTAGCTTAAAGCTTTAGCGGCCTAGTGATGTTTGCAAATCACTTATTATCTGTACATTCGTAAAAACACAAGTACAATATTTTATTTATATCACTTGAAAGATATTCCTTTATAATTGATCAAGTAATGGGTTTAGTTTTGGGTTAAGTTTTGGGTTAAGTTTTGTACCAGATTTCTAATATGATGTTTAAATAAATGATTTAGATCCTTAAATTCCTCATTATGTAGTAGATCTCTTAGATTAGTAAGTAGCTTAATTTTTGGGCGTTACACGTTATAAATCGGAATTGAATGATTCTTGGCTCGTTGGGTCCGTATTTTCATTCACTACAACATGAGGACCATCCATGGATAAAGGTCATTTAAACTAAAGTCTTAGGCTCAAATATCCTCGAGCGTATACATAAATGTATGTTTACCATCATAGGAATTGTTCCTGAAAATCGGTGGTCTAACAACCACACTTAATATTTCGTTCGGCAATCTGTATGGACTAACTCCAATATAATTCCAAGAGAATCAATTAGACAGTCAGACCCAATCAAGGAATATATCCAAGAGTTATATCTATGTTTCTCAATGGAATCAGCAAATCAAACAGATAGAATCCGTGAGCCTGATTATTATTAGAAACAACTTGAACGGTACGAAAGACCAATGTTCAAGTGTCAATCAGTTTCAATCAACAACCAAAGGTTGGATTTACCAAATGATTGAACTACGCACAACCTATGATATTTGAATTATATAAAAAAATATAATGTGGAAAAGAAATAACACAGACACCAAAAGTTTTGTTAACGAGGAAACCGCAAATGCAGAAAAACCCCGGGACCTAGTCCGGATTTGAACACCACACTGTATTAAGCCGCTACAGACACTAGCCTATTACAAGTTAACTTCGGACTGGAATGTAGTTGAGCCCTAACCAAGTCTCACACCGATTAAGGTACAGTCGCGTTCCTTACGCCTCTGAATCCCAGCAGGACTCTACGCACTTGATTCCCTTAGCTGATCTCACCCACAACTAAGAGTTGCTACGACCCAAAGTCGAAGACTTTATAAACAAATTTTTCTCCCATTGAAAATTCTATTCTGATAGATAAATATGTCACTCTCAGAAATACCTACGAAGTTTTGTTCCGTCTTTTGATAAATCAAGGTGAACATGAACCAATTGATAATCCGATCTTATATTCCCGAAGAACAGCCTAGAAATATCAATCACCTCACAATAACTTAACTATATGGTAGTAGAACAAGTTATTGTAGAATCACAAAGAATGAGACAAAAAGCTTTGTGATTACTTTTTATATCTTACCTTATCGGAGATAAATCTCGAGCAAATCTTAGAGAAGATAATACTCAATACGATATAACAAATAAGATCAGAACATGCAACTACAGAGAAAATAGTTGGGTCTGGCTTCAGAATCCTAATGAAGTCTTTAAGTCATTAACCTATAATGGTTTTAGGAAAAACCTAGGTTAAAGGAGAATCGACTCTAGTCGCAACTAGTATCACACAGGAGGTGTGGGTATTATGTTTTCCAGTTGCTAGAGTTCTCCCTTGTATAGTCTTCAAATCAGGGTTTGATAGCTTTGAAACAAAGCAATCAATATTCACTATTAGATGAAATCCTGATTCAAGATTCAAGCTAAATTTTCTTAAAACCAAAGCAATATCTCTCCACCGTTAGATGGTCTAATATTGTTACACACAAATGAAATATACCTTCATTTATATATGGGTGACCGTACCAAAACGTGTATATTGAGTTGGCTCAATAACAGTTAACCGAAGTTATCCATATGAACACTTTTGTATTAACCACATTCATCTAACACTTTTAAATCAAATGGAAATCAAATGAATCCATTTGTGTTACTTATAGAGTTGTTCAATTGTTTATATTCTCATAGAAGTTTACAAGACGCAATTGAAACAAAATCAGATTGATTCAAGAGAATCAATTTATGAACATTTTAGCCACGGTTTGTAAAGATTGCATTCCTTAATTTATAAATGTATTTTTTCATGAGTATGAAATCATACTTCACTGATTTTAGAACTTAAACCAACTCAGTTTGCAAATGGGTACGCAAACTAAAGTTCCAGACTTTGGTCATGTCCGACAGTTCGCAAACCAGTATGCATACTGTCGTACCAGACCTAACTCAGGTGAAACCGTTCGTATACGGGTATGCAAACTTGGTTCCCGGACTTTCACAGTTAAAACTGTTCGCATACTAGTATGCAAACTTGGTTCCCGGACCCGAATCATACTACAACAGTTTGCATACTGGTATGCATACTGTGTTATATCCAGATGCATATTGTGCTATATCCAGACAATGATTTAATTGTTCTAAACTCCCATTTCAATCATTGAAACATCCTTAGAATACGACAATAGCTATCTCACACAAACCATTAGCTTATAAGTAATTTTCAAGTGATCGAATGATCAATACGAAACATTCTGAGTCTACATCAAATGATTGTCTCACACAAATCATGTAAGATATTTCAAGGCAATTTTCACATGATCATCTTTTGACTTATTATTTAGCTTCCAACAAATAAATTGTTTCCAACTAAACTCGTCAAGAATAATGATGAACCCAGTTAAAGCAAAAAGCTTTCCAACACATATTTCGAGAAAGATATAAGCGAGTTAAACTCAGCTCGAAATATCGAATGTGTATAATGTAAAAGTTTATATAGATATACGACTTAGTCTCAATAGGCGATAGAATAGAATAGACTTCTGAGTGATAGATAAGTTTTAGTCTCCACATACCTTTTGTTGATGAAGTTCCTCCAAGCTCTCCTCAATAGATCTCCGTCTTCAATCAATGAACACCGTGAAGTCTAAATCTCAACTACACATTCTATCCTAATCTGAGACATAGCTACAAGTATACTAGAAATCAATACTTATAGTATTGATCACATAAACTTGACAAACAAGCTTGAGATAGCAATGCTTGCGAGTTTGACCAAGCAGTGCTCTAACAGTTCCATTGAGTGAGCACTTATTTCAATATATTAGAAAGGTAGAATTAAATAAGAGTTCCAAATGAAATCAGTCTCCACATAACTTTGTTGGTGAAGTCCTTATTGATATGTTCATTTTTCTCCGGTCATCAGTTTTCAATCTTCAAGGGTATTCGGTGATTTTTGATACTCTACTACCATGCTCTAATCGTAGTATGAGACTTGACTTTAGTAGATTAGATTTCAACATATAGTTTTGTACATCTAACATTGACAACAATCTTGAGATAACAAAACTTGCAAGTTCGACCGAACGATGCTCTGACACATGTGTTGTATTAAATCCATGCATATATAAATAGAGAAACTATACTGTATATATATATATATATTTTGTAAACATTCAACATCGTCAATAGAGATAATTAATATTAATTTTTTAGCAATAAAGACCGCATGATGATGTAAAAAAAAGTTATAATTTATCTATTCCACAAAGTCAAAGTGGATGCACCCATTAAAACGATTATCTAATAAAGAAACCAAAAAATACAAAGAATTGAATTGTCTTAATGTTGATGGGTGAAAACTACTCCTGCAGAATTTGGTAATTTGGGGTGTGGATGAGGAATGAATCTAAACCTTCAACAAGTGCACTGCGCGGTGAGTGCTTGTAGATTCGAGAGATCAATTTGTGCAAGTCCGGCCTAAACCAAGAAATGGCCGTTCCAGACTTGTTTCGGTCACAAAGTGAAGGAGATGGGGTTGATCTTAGGGAGGGAAGCGAAGAAGGTGTTGAGATTGTGAAGGTGTTGGCTTGCTATGACTTGTGACAAAAGATGGTTGAATATGACGGTATCAACACTTGGTTTTCGTCGATTGAACTTGTGTTGTTCCTCCGTCTCCGTATATTCTTCTTTGTTTGTTGGAAATAGGGCGGAGACCCTATTTATACAAGTCATTGAGCCTCATTCACGTTTCTCGTGGGAAGTGGAGGTAGTGGAATGATGGAGTAGTGGAGTTGTGTGTCGGCCAGAACACACGACCTCGGCCTTGCCCACTTTTCCCGTTCATCTCTAACCGTCCATGACTTCCTAACACGTTCTTGTGATGGCGCGTTGCACGCCGCACGCCGTAAACCGCAGACCAATACCCCAAAGATGCATCCCCAGCCTTGTGACATGATTGATGTCTGGAATGTGGATCGTGGATCCACGAAAGATAGCATGTAATGCTGAACCGAATAACTGCGTTATTCGTAAAGTCGATACTTGTGAAGTACCGTGTGTATTTTATGCATGCGCATTACTATGCGGATACAGTGATGGGTAATGACTCCTCACTAACCAAATAACTCCCGACCATGGTTGTATAACCAAGCTGGTGAGGTCGGACGGACGAGATGATGTTTGAGACACTCATCCGCGACCGTTGATGAAATTAGGTTTTTAAAGAGGTGCGCAAGCATCACTCTTTAGCTTGGTCGAAACCAAGCGTGGGAAGGATTTTGAGAGGACCGACCATACATGCGTGTTGGCGGCATGATGGTGTAGGTGCCCGTATTCCGTTCCCTCATGAAAGTGCGATCCGGGGCCACTCGATTTGACCGTCAAAGAGGAGTGGTCGAGATTGATTTTGCGATAAGAGTTTGATACCGCAAGAAGCCGCGCGCCATACCTTTTTCCGGTGCGTTTTCCAAGACGACCTAGCTTGGTCGGTCTTGGCCGGTTGGTTTGGTGAGTAGACGGTAGGCTGATGTTCACGCCTATGTCTTACCGTCTCATGAAACGTGATCTAAGCCACCCAATTCGTCCGGTGAAGTTGAGTGGTCGAGATCGATTTGCAATTTGGGAAGTGTATCCACGCATGTTTGAGCGGGCGTTTTGGATTGGCCAGGCATGATATGCCTTGGCCGACCGCATGAGGAGGTAGATGAGCTCACGGTGGTCATGCCGGGTGTGACCGACCCTTGCTCAATCTAATTCTGTGACCCTCCATTCGTGCCGGAGAAGATGGACGCGCGTGATGGCTTGAACCCTAATTTTGGCTTGCAAAGCCGTGCGACCATGCTCTTTCAAAGCGGACGAATTTGTTGTAACCAATCATGGTTGGTTTTGACCGACGGGTCATGTATGTAGGCGGTCACATGGTGATTGTGTCGACATGCTCCGGCCCTTTGAGTTCGCATCTACACCCTCCGTCTATACCTGCGAAGATGGATGGTTGAGACCGTTTTGCGGCACATGTAATATGCCGCAAACCCTAATTTAGGTTTTCCGCCCATAATGCTTGGTATGGACGGTTTCTTGGCAAGCAAAGGCCAATGGTCGACCATGCGGGGTCGGCCGTGTGTATTCCATACCGCTTGGGGGTGATGGAATTGATCTGTGGTCATCCAATCATGCTTGTGGAGTTGGATGATCGCGATCGTATCATATCCGGCAAGCTAAGGCCGTGTGTATTACATACCATGTTTGGGGGTGATGGAATTGATCCGTGGTCATCCAATCATGCTTGTGGAGTTGGATGATGCGATCGATCATATCTCGGCAAGCTAAGGCCGTGTGTATTCCATACCGCTTGGGGGTGATGGAATTGATCTCGTGGTCATCCAATCATGCTTGTGGAGTTGGATGGCGATCGTATCATATCCGAGACCGATACGATCAAGTCCGGATGCTCAATCGGAGCTAGTATAACACACCGAGTAGGGCTCAATCGGGCTAGTATAACACACCGAGGGCTCGGGCTAGTATAACACACCGAGAATCGGCACGTACGGGTATTTCGTACATGGTTTCATTATAGTGCTTGGAGGTTCGTGTTACTCATGTATGAGTAACACTCAGCCTCATGCCACACCGATAATGATTCATTATAGTGCTTGGAGGTTCGTGTTACTCTATAAGAGTAACACTACCATCATGCCACACCGATAATGAGTACAGAAATACAAGGTCAATTAAGTGAGGGAGTATCCAACACTTATAAATGGCTTTATCTTTTACAAGATGTCGCCGCATGATTTTTCTCGGTTTTTTACAAACTCAACCTTGAACGAAAATCCACCATCAACATTAATTCCCTCGCCTAGCACACAATGGTTACACTATTGTGTGGTAGGCATGAGATGGTGACAAGATTAAAGATAAAACTCATGAGACAATGTTAGATGTTACTGGGAGAGACGGTCGTCCCGTCCTTCAAGCATGTCACGTTCAAGAGACGTCCGAAAAGTGTTCCCCTAGCATGATGTCGGTCTTGTCGCTTCGATCGACCTTGCTATGACTCGCCCGGCCGAGGGGCTATTGCGCCCGCTTCGCTCAATCGTGGGGATGTGCCTAATCGACCGATTTGCGCCCGCTTCGTTCGTGGGGTTCTTTGCGCCGCTTGATCGAACGTGGGCTTGTTGTGTTCGCTTCGGTTGAAAGTGGGTCTACTGTGTACATACTTCAAACGTCAGCCATGTGCTTCGATCGAAACCGCCCTTTGTGTGCGCTTATGTCGTGATTAACACCACTTTTGCGACTTGAGCAATACCGACCTTTTGACTTAAGCAATACCAGACTTGAGGCTTGTACCGTACTTAAAATTATACTGCACTTGAAATCAATACCAGACTGAAAACTTGTACCGGACTTGAAATCAATACCGGACTTGAAAACTTGAGTTATACCGAAGCTTGATCAATACCAGACTTGAATGATGTTTGGGTGGCCATTGTGTGAGTTGTGTCTTGCCGTGTGTGGCGACACTTCTCATATGCTTTCATACAAGTTCTAACTCCGTCTTTTATTTAATTGTGGTAGGAAGAATCCCTGTTGAGATGTCTTCTGGAGATAATGCTGGTGTCAAGTCAGGAAGTGTTGATAGCTTCAAAGATATCCCGAACGTTGATGATGAGATGTTCACCGCGCCCTTTCAACTATGAAAATATTCATTTCACTGGATAACCCACCTCATATCGACTTTTAGGGTTCTTCATGCTCCACTGGTCCTCATGAAGGATGGATGAGACGTATGTTTAAGCAATGAGTACATCAAAGATAACTTAGAGTGCAGATTATTGATGTAGCTTGAGTGTTGAAACGACTCGAGAGGATGTTAAAGTGGTTTCAGTGCGAACGTTGAGGTAGATCCCGAGAGAGTGTTAGAGCTGTGATTCGAAGCGAACAGGGTCCCGGAGAGAGCATTGAGGCGTCTCTTGAATAGACTATTGAAGCGGCCTTCGCGGGAGGGAGAGTTGGAGTGGCTTCCTCTCGATTCGATTTACCCTTGCGAATTCCATGATTCTTGACAGACCATCTTTTCGTGTTGAAGAAGTCCTTGATCGACGGTGAAGGAACTTCATGCCGAGCCTCAGTCCCAAGCGTGGTTTACATGGTTTGTTCGTAGTGGTTTTTGTCGAGCCTGGTATGGAATATCTCGAACGTTGTTGCATCATTCAGGAGTCGTACATGTGGCACTGGAGTTGGAGCCGGCGGACACGCAGGATATTGTATCTCGGTGGTTTTCCCCTTGCCGTCAGTGGAACCGCTACGAAGGTCAAGGTTGTATCGCCTGTTGGTGAGATATATGCCCTTGCGTCACGCTCGTACATCCTTATCGGGTTGTAGCCGCTACATCCATCCATGGAGGAGAACATGCCGTGTCCGCTGGTTGCCTCTACTAACATGTCGATGTTGATAGAGGAGAATCGCTTTTGGAGCATTCCATTGGGCGGAGAGACGGGTGTCGGTCTCTCCTAATTGCTAACAGCGGCGACGCCTAGATATTGTCTTCCCCTTCTAATCACGTCTTGCTTCGAAAGTGCGTCCCCTTTTGGTGTGAGTATGGGTTGAAGCTTCACCGTATGCGCTAGTCTGGTTTCCTTCAAGTCCGTCATTGTGGTGGGATGACGCACAATCTTGCATGGGATAACCTTGGCCGTCCCGAGAGTCTTGAGAGAAATCACATTGGAAGATGCTCTGTGTCGACGAGGGCCCTCCCGAACTCGAACCCTTGATGTGCGCGGTAACATGTAGGGCCGGTCGTGATCTTTTTCTCGCCATCATGTCGCCTTCGTAAATGTAACATTATTTAAGGTGTGTTTTCGATGCGATTAAGACTTCGGACGTGAAGGAGTCAGGTGTACGCCCGCAGCTATTTTATTAATTACAGGAAACATCTCCGCACGTTGATTCTTTGAGAGGCGCAAGAGTTCACACAAGCTTTCCACTAGAGATGCCGCTTCCTAATCCACTGGTCTCTCGGTTCGTAGTAAATCTGTTGACACTGGGAGGATCGTTGTGAGGATCAGTCCCAGTATAGGAATCTCCATGACAGACCGTTCATATCCGATGTCGCTCATTTGATCAGTCCACGTGAGGTCCGCGCGGGCCGAAATACCTCTTTCGAGTTGCGGCCATATCCGCTTGAGTCTTAGCAAGAACTTCCCGCTTCTCCATCAAGTCTGAAATGGTAATGGATGGTGGTCCTCCTCTCATCCCTCCGGCTCCTCGTCCCGATGCAGAGTGAAAGTTGTTGCTCTGGGTGACTACTAGAGGCGTTACGCTTGAGGAGTTGTCGGGATTTGCGGGCGCTTCCGACTCACAGTGACGGGAGGTGTTACACCATTGGAACATCTCCGCTACGCCCGGCACCGGTGGTAGAAGTGACTCAAATGTGCATAAGTTGTATTGACCACGGTGAGCTCTTAAATTATAGGACGGAGCCCCTTCTCGTATACCGTGTTACTCGCCAGAAGAAGAGGTTGAAAAGTTGCCTAAGGAATTGAAGTCAAGCGGGTTGTACTTCAAAGGATGAAAGTCTCTCTTGCCCGAAGGACGAGTTGCTGTCAAGGACTTTCCTTGAAGGATCATAGCTACCTACTTTTTAGATGCTCTTGTTTTTGAGTGATAGTGAGGATTCCTTTGACTACCGGTTTGAATTAATAGGTAATTGAATTGGTTCATTTTGAGATAGTTTGGTGAATGATTTTTTCGAAAGAGGTTATTTTAAATGAAATTTGCATCTTGGTCATGAATGATTGCACATGTCACATGAAGTTGCAAACGTTGTGTGAAAGGAAAGCATGAATGAAAACAGACACTGGTGTTTGATTATCGAGCCTCTTTCTCCACGTGTGGGATGCTAAGTCCTCGGTGAATTCTAAACTATCTTTCTTGTAAAATTGTTGAGTAGAACTTACTTTCTTTTGAAGCCTCATTTGTATCAAACCGGAGTAGCCTCTCCAAGAAAATCCTCCGCACTAACTTCTCAAAGCTATCCCTCTGAGCCAAGCTTCTCCTGAACAATGCGCTTCAAAGCGTTGCACTCACCGGTGGGGTGATGAAGGGACCGGTGGTAATGACAAGTATTCTCGGGTCCATTACTTCTTGACCAAGAGGTGGGCGCCGTATCGGGGTAGCTTTATTTCTCCGTTTCGTACCCACGTCTCCAAAGAGCTCAGAATCTTCTTCATTGGGAAGGGGAAATGTAAGTACCTTGTGTCCGGCTTTTCTGCGTTAGCTGGCGTTGCGATGTCTCCCGTGGCTTTGATATGGAACAGAGATGAAGTTGGAAGACTTGCGAGCGCCATCATGTCTGCGGATTGTCTTCCTAAGTAGAGGGATGTAGAGGGTGTCGTAATGTCACCGCCGAGTGACCTGGATCAACGCTCCCATCCTCTCGTATTGAGCATTTCTTGATTGATTTCTCCTTCCTCAAGCGTTTCTTCGGTTGGTTGGAAGGCCGACGCGGGATTGGACAGTCTTAGGGCTTCTAAGAAGAGCTTTGAGGTATAAATCCTCCGGCAAGGCTCCATAGGCTGCAGGTTCCCCTTCTTTATCCGCGAGACATCGTAGCATTCTCGGATAAGTTTCCTCTCCCGTGGAGTTGCATCGGTCTCCATTGTTGACCGGACCATGTTGTTCATCTTCCCCGGGTCTCCTGCGGTTGCGCGCCCTTTTGCTTCTCCACCGGTAAAGATGTGACTCTGGTTAAAGATTCGCATTGCCCGAGTGGATGCCTGCCGATGCTTCTTGTAATTGTGCCGCCATATCATTCAAAAGGCGAAATGTCTCGCCCGCCTTTAGTGATACCGACTTGATTTGCCAAGACATCCTCCAAAGATTCTAGCTATGCTTCCCATGATATCCGAACCACCTGTGGTTTCCGATGAGGATGCATCGTGAGCCGAAAACCGAAGAATTGAGAATTCAATTTTTTGCAACCGATAGATCAACCTCCCACCGTGGTCGCCAATTGTTGATGGGTGAAAACTACTCCCGCAGAATTTGGTAATTTGGGGTGTGGATGAGGAATGAATCTAAACCTTCAACAAATGCCTTGCGCGGTGAGTGCTTGTAGATTCGAGAGATCAATCTGTACAAGTCCGGCCTAAACCAAGAAATGGCCGTTCCAGACTTGTTTCGGTCACAAAGTGAAGGAGATGGGGTTGATCTTAGGGAGGGAAGCGAAGAAGGTGTTGAGATTGTGAAGGTGTTGGCTTGCTATGACTTGTGAGATCGGAAGATGGTTGAATATGACGGTATCAACACTTGGTTTCGTCGACTGAACTTGTGTTGTTCGTCTCCGTATATTCCTTCTTTGTTGTTGGAAATAGGGCGGAGACCCTATTTATACAAGTCATTGAGCCTCATTCACGTTTCTCATGGGAAGTGGAGGTAGTGGAATGATGGAGTAGTGGAGTTGTGTGTCGGTAACACACGACCAGTCTTGCCCACTTTTCCCCTGCTCATCTCTAACCGTCCATGACTTCCTAACACGTTTTGTGATGGCGCGTTGCACGCCGTAAACCGCCGGACCAATACCCCAAGATGCATCCCTAGTTTGTGACATGATTGATGTCTGGAATGTGGATCGTGGATCCACGAAAGATAGCATGTAATATTGAATCGAATAATCGCGTTATTCGTAAAGTCGATACTTGTGAAGTACCGTGTGTATTTTATGCAGGTACTGCATTACGGTGCGGTACAGTGATGGGTAATGACTCCTCACTAACCAAATAACTCCTGACCATGGTTGTATAACCAAGCTGGTGAGGTCGGACGGACGAGATGATGTTTGAGACACTCATCCGCGACCGTTGATGAAATTAGGGTTTTTAAAGAGGTGCGCAAGCATCACTCTTTAGCTTGGTCGAAACCAAGCGTGGGAAGGATTTTGAGAGGACCGACCATACATGCGTGTTGGCGGCATGATGGTGTAGGTGCCGTATTCCGTTCCCTCATGAAAGTGCGATCCTGGGCCACTCGATTTGACCGTCAAAGAGGAGTGGTCGAGATTGATTTTGCGATAAGAGTTTGATACCGCAAGAAGCCGCGCGCCATACCCTTTTCCCGGCGTTTTCCAAGACGACCTAGCTTGGCCGGTCTTGGCCGGTTGGTTTGGCGTGTAGACGGTAGGCTGATGTTCACGCCTATGTCTTACCGTCTCATGAAACGTGATCTAAGCCACCCAATTCGTCCGGTGAAGTTGAGTGGTCGAGATCGATTTGCAATTTGGGAAGTGTATCCACGCATGTTTGAGCGGGCGTTTTGGATTGGCCAGGCATGATATGCCTTGGCCGACCGCATGAGGAGGTAGATGAGCTCACGGTGGTCATGCTGGTGTGACCGACCCTTGCTCAATCTAATGGTGGACCCTCCATTCGTGCCGGAGAAGATGGACGCGCGTGATGGCTTGAACCCTAATTTTTGGCTTGCAAAGCCGTGCGACCATGCTCTTTCAGCGGATTGAATTTGTTGTAGCCAATCATGGTTGGTTTTGACCGACGGGTCATGTATGTAGGCGGTCACATGGTGATTGTGTCGACATGCTCAGGGCCCTTTGAGTCTGCATCTACACCTCCGTCTATACTGCGAAGATGGATGGTTGAGACCGTTTTGCGGCACATGTTATATGCCGCAAACCCTAATTTAGGGTTTTCCGCCCATAATGCTTGGTATGGACGGTTTCTTGGCAAGCAAAGGCCAATGGTCGACCATGCGGGTCGGGCCGTGTGTATTCCATACCGCTTGGGGGTGATGGAATTGATCGTGGTCATCCAATCATGCTTGTGGAGTTGGATGATCGCGATCGAGATCATATCCGCAAGCTAAGGCCGTGTGTATTCCATACTTGCTTGGGGTGATGGAATTGATCTGTGGTCATCCAATCATGCTTGTGGAGTTGGATGACTGCGATTAGATCATATCCGGCAAGCTAAGGCCGTGTGTATTCCATACCTTGGGGGTGATGGAATTGATATGTGGTCATCCAATCATGCTTGTGGAGTTGGATGACTCGCGATCGATCATATCCGGAGACTGATACAGTCAAATCCGGATGCTCAATTGGGCTAGTATAACACACCGAGAGGGGCTCAATCGGGCTAGTATAACACACCGAGAGGGCTCGGGCTAGTATAACACACCGAGAATCACTATGCGGGTATTTCGTACATGGTTTCATTATAGTGCTTGGAGGTTCGTGTTACTCTGTATGAGTAACACTCAGTCTCATGCCACACTGATAATGATTCATTATAGTGCTTGGAGGTTCGTGTTACTCTATAAGAGTAACACTCTATCATCATGCCACACCGATAATGAGTACAGAAATACAAGGCCGAATTAAGTGAGGGAGTATCCAACACTTATAAATGGCTTTATCTTTTACAAGATGTCGCCGCATGATTTTTCTGGTTTTTTACAAACTCAACCTTGAACGAAAATCCACCATCAACACTTAAGATTGTACTAAATTATGTGTTTCGATTTCTCGGAAATTATATTCATACAACAAACAAAATATTAACAAAATAGAAGTTTAAAATACTTATCGGATTATGTTTCGGTTTCTCGGAAATATTAAAAAATTATTTTTCACTCACATAATAAACTTTTGACTCAAAGTTCCGAAAAATAATAATTTGAAAGGTGTACTGACTTTTGAGCAAGATGAATAAAAATGTAAGTATTGTTGATTTTTTTAATCTATTTTTTCAGAATCAGACATGCCTTTGATAGATGGTTTACAGCTTAATTATATTGATGCTAAAAAAAGACTAGTGTTTGTGGGTGAAAACTGTTTCTGCTGATTTTGGTAATTTCGGGTGTGTGGGTGAAAAACGAATCTAAACCCTAAACAATGCACTGCATGGGAGTACTTTTGATTCGAGAGATCAATTTGTACAATCCTGACCTAAACCAAGAACTGGTCGTTCCAGGCTTGCTTCGGTCACAAAGTGAAGGAGAAGGGTTGGTCTTAGAGAGGGAAGCGAAGAGAGTGTTGAGACCAGAATCGTTGATTCTGAAGGTGTGGTTTGTTTTATGACTTGTATCGGAAGTAGAACTGGTTAGCAGAATGGAAAGCTACTAGGTGATTTCTAGATACTGTATTGTTGCCGACCAAAACTTGTTGTTTGGTGGAAATAGGTGAGACCTATTTATACAAGTCATAGTGAAACGTACCCTGGTCTAGTAGGAAGTGGAAACGATTGAGTGGTGGAAGAAAAGAGTAACGTGTAACTGTTAGACGTTATGCTTCCATGATGAGGGAAGTGAATTCGTGTAACCGCCAGTCATTACGCTTTCATGATGAAGGAAATGAATTGTTACACCGTTACTTTTCACCACCACCAATTATCCCACTTCATGAAACTTTCTTGTAACGGGCGCATTGCACGCCGCACGCTGTAAACCTTCAGACCAATACCCTGATGAGCATCCCCCAGTTTATGATATATTTTGATGTCTCAAGTGTTTTCGTGGAAAACATGTAGCACTTTGCTACGTGTGGCAAGTTAAAATCGAGAGGCTTGTCGCATGTAAATAGCATGTGATGCTAGGCTCGTTTTGGCTAGTCGCCTAAAACTTGTCGCGAGCTTAACTGTTTGGTGGTGAACTTCGATGGCAGAGATCGCATCTTATGAATAAGGGTAGTCGTTGATTGTGGCTACCTTGTGTTGGCGCTTGACAATGGCGCAGTGGCATTGCGGCATGACTTGTACATGCCAGTGGCACAATGGTGCAAGTGTTGCCTGGCGTAGCCTTTGGTTTTAGGCGGTTGGTCGCATCTTGTTGTATAGCCACAAGTCCATCAGTTCGGTAGCGAACTTGGATGGCTGAGATTGCATCTCATGAATAAGTATGTCCATTGATTATGGCCACATCTTGTTGTATAGCGAAGTGGCGTCAGCCACATGCTAATGGCATGCCAGTGGTGTAGCCATGGCATAGCGGCATGCCAATGGAGTAGCCGTGGCATAGCGGTATACCGGTGATGTTGCGGTATGGCCAAAGCTAAAAATTGGCTCTGTGGCCAAAGTTTGGGTTTGGAGCCGTGGAAGAATTCGTCGTGGAAGAATTAGGGCTTGGCAAGGCCAAGGTGCCGTGGAAGAATTCACCGTGAAAGAATTAGGGCTTGGCAAGGCCAAGGTTCCGTAGAAGAATTAGGGCTTGGCGTGGCCAAGGTGTCGTGGAAGAATTAGGGCTTGGCGTGGCCAAGGTGCCGTGGAAGAATTCGTCGTGGAATAATTAGGGCTTGGCGTGGCCAAGGTGCCGTGGAAGAATTAGGGCTTGGCGTAGCCAAGGCTTGGTTTTGGCGCCGTGGAAGAATCAGGGCTTGGCGTGGCCAAGGCTTGGTTTTGGCGTCGTGGAGTCCGACCCACATGTGGCGTGGCAACATTGGCCATGTTGCCACGCCAATCCCATTGCTCCGGGAAACTCTATTTGGCTTTGGTAGCAATTTTCCCGAATTAGGGTTTGGCATGTCGAAACCCTAATTAGTGCATGTGGCATGCGGCTGCGGCATGGCGCTACTTTTGTGCAAATGGCGCCATGGCTATGCCAAAGGAACTATGGAAAGGCCATAGTGTGGAAACGGCCATAGGAGTAGGAATTATTGTGGGTAACTATTTATGGCAGATTGCCACGAAGTAGAATGTTTGTGAGGTAGCATGTTGTGAAGTTGGCATGTTGCGAAGTTGCCGCGGTAGAGTGACATGTTGGCATGCTACCGCGGTAGAGTAGCATGTTGGCATGCCGACCAATATGTTGTTGTGGTAGTGCGCGTTTGGCTTGTCATTTTAGCAAGGTGGTGCGGCAGGGTGTGTTTGGCCTTTAACGTATGGTGGAAAGTCTAGAGCAACTTGATTGGCCACAAAAGGGGGCTGGCCAAACACAAGGAGCGAACACACTTCTGGTGAGAGTATGGCGGCTTTGGCGCATTCTAATTGGTCGATTAGAAGTGGGGCCGGCAAGCATGGGCCCAACCACAACTTATGTGCGTGTGGCGAGTTTAAAGCGACCTGATTAGTTGAGAAAAATAGGGTCGGGGCGTGGCTAATGGCGCTAGCTGGCCTAAGGCATAGCCACGCCTCTCTTTGCTGTTGCGGCTCCCTGTTTTCTTATTCTGGGCGAGGTTCTGCACCTGCTAATCCATGGTGGATTAATTACTTAGGCTTAAATTTTACAAGCAAGGTCTGGTACATTGCGCGAGGCGCGAAACCCTAACTTCTATAAGTTAGTAAGGACGATTGATTGAGTTCTATGTGTTGACACAGAGTTCTTTTAAGTTCATTGTCAGAGAGCAGCATGCTTTTCTGATTCGAATAACTTATGAAAAGGCCTTATCCTTGATACTTGGAGATTCGTGCTGCGAGTGAACACAAATCGTCATGCCATATCAACATTAAGAGTTCAGCCGGAGAACATAGCATATAAGGCATTCAAAGGAACTTATATTAAGTGAATATTGGCGAGGCGCCGAAATTTACAGAACATCTGGGATGGTTGCTACATTCGCCATTCTGGATAAATTTCATGTAAATATATTGAACGACTCAATATAAATGTCAGTGAAGAGGTTAGCACACATGGCTCTGTTTCCTTGCAGAGTGCTGCCACATCTGATGCAAGGTTTTACGATTTTAACCCTAAGCTAAAAACTACCATCAACATTAAGTCCCCTGCTTATCACGTAACAGTGGCATTGTTGCGGGGTAAGCATGAGATGGTGACAGACAAGAGTAAAATCGAAAGGGCAAGACGTGAAGAGATTGCCAAGGAAATTCAACTAACCTTTGGTGGAAGGCATGAGGAATCCATGATCCTTATGTTGGCGGCTCTTCATAATTCTGACTTGGCCATAGGGTATTGGCATCAGCGCTGCAGCTTTGGCTATTGATCGGCAGAGGTGACATTGTAACTTGGTCCGCGAAACGGGCGCTGGTTGGCTAGGAAAAGTAGATGGCGTTGTTGGCTTTGAATGATGGATGAATGATGGATGGCGCTACTTGCTTGGCTACATCCATGGAATGGTGTTGCTGGATAGATCCGCGGAGCAGCGTTGTTGGCTAGGTCCGTGGAGCGGTGTTGTTGGCTAGGTCCGTGAAGCGATGTTGTTGGCTAGGTCTGTGAGGCGGTGGATGGCACTTGGCTGGCTAGTTCACGCAGAAGCAGAGATGGTACAGCTGGCTCCTGATTCGTGGAACGGTGGATGGCGCTGCTTTGAACGGCTAAGATGGCGCTACCTAGGTCATGGAATGGTGGAAACTGGCTTCATTCCACGGAATGGTGGAAACTGGCTTCAGTCCATGAAATGGTGGAAACTGGCTTCAGTCCATAAAATAGTGGAAACTGACTTCAGTCCATGGAATGGTGAAACTGGCTTCAGTCCATGGAATGGTGAAACTGGCTTTAGTCCGTGGAATGGTGAAAATATAGCGCTGGAACTTTGGCTACCAAGCGATGATGATAGCGCTGGAACTTTGGCTTCAAATGGTGATGGTGGCGCTGATGGCTTCAGTCCGTGGAATGGTAGAAATGACACTTGGAATGCTTGCTAGCTGGATCACGGAATGCTGAAGCGTTGGCGCTAACCTACCCATAGAGTGCTGGAGTCATGGGGAGTTGGCTTGACCACGGAGTGCTGGAGCCATGGAGAGTTGGATTGACCACGCAGTGTTGGAGCCATGGAGAGTTGGCTTGAAAACGGAGTGCTGGAGCCATGGAGAGTGGGCCTGACCACTGAGTGCTGGAGCCATGGAGCGTTTGTAGGTTGAGCGACTGGTGTTCCTCGTGCTGGCGCGCTGCTGGTTCGGTCATGGAGCGGAGATATTGGTACACTTACTTGTTCGGCTATGGAGTATGAGTATGGTGTGCCTAGTCATCTATTCCCGTTCATGGAGCAATAAGGAATCCTTATTCTGTTCAAACTCTAGAAACTGCGTTCGTATGAAAAGGGGTATCGGCCCTCTTCTGTTTTTTGTTGTTCGTCCGGCTCCGTGCTTTCATCTGCAACATCTGGCTCCTCTTCGTCATTTGTTAGCGGTGGTAGAGAGATAATTAATGGCAACAAAGCAATATCCATTAGTTATAATCAATGGCAAGGCAAGCCAGGAGAACTCAAGGTAGGTGCTCTCGCATGTATCCACCCAACAGTACCATCGATCTTCTCCAGAATGTGTAATAAGGCTCTGACTCCGGAAGAATGAGTATCTAACCTCTCCAGTGGATTTCAAAATTTACCAAACTCCATTGCGATCTTGGGATAGATGGATGAAATATATGCTTGGCAATGATCATGTCAGGGCTAATCTTGGAGATTATGGTTACGTTGGTCCATCTTTGATTTTAGGTTATTTGGTGCCTGGACTTTCTGATTGCGATGATGATATGTTGTGGATGCTTGCATGATCGAAATCTTCTGGAGCCATTGGGTAAAGTAGACGAGCTAAGAGCATTTCGTTGCCGATGTGCTGCTATCAAGTCTTTAAGGACTTCATTCCAAGCGACATCCTTTGAACCATCTTCTGAATTTTGTACTATTGCATAGAACGAGATGCGGTGAGTAGTGTTAGATCCGATAGCGTGGCCGGATATGTGGATGTATCTCTGTGTCGTACTTTTGGTGTCTTTGATGCGCGTGTACGTCTTGATGTTGAGAAATTCTTGCGGATCGTAAAACTTCGACAGTGATGATGTTGAAATCGGAAATAACCTGGTTGAGGGCAGTGAAGGCATCCCATTCTGTAGTCCCCATGTGTAATAACCTTGAACCTATTTTCTCGTGGAAGATGTGCTTCTGCTGCATTCACTGGTAAGGTGGTGACTGCGTTTAAGCTTCTAAACATGAAGGAGGCTTCAGTCCCCAAGTGTAGCCTACTTTAATTGCATCGCCTTGAATCCACGCCTATGGGATTTGATACAATCTTATCATACTCTCCTGGATGTGATGATGGGATGCTTGGAATATCACATGGACAAAACATTCTGGATAAAGAAGAGGTAGAAGTGAGGGAGTTATGTCGTTAATCGTGGCTCCCTCTGTTTCTTCAAGAAAAATGTTTCATCCGCGTCTCTGAAGTTATCTCATGAACGCTTGATTGTTGTCGGGGATGGACCGTGATGAGCAGTCCCCAGTCGCACTTCTCTTTGGTTACTGAAGTTATTTTCTCTTTGTAGTAGCAGGATTTCCCACACTACACCCCTTACTCGATTTTGCTTAATTAATTCATTGAAAGATGTAAGATTAAGAATATTTATTGATTGAATCCATGAACTATTTACACAAGGAAATAGAATTACACTTAGAAATTTAAACACTCTTAAACTTTCTCTCTCCTAATGACTCGTTCTACCACTCCCAAGAGATCTCTCTCTTTACAGACCCATTTAGCCCTTTATATAGGGTAATACATAGTGGATGACAACTAAGCTCCCCTTTATTTTCGGGAATGTCTCGCGAAGTGTCGCAGATGCATAAACATTTGCTCTCGCGACACTTCTTAACCCTCGCCAGGTCTCACGTCTTCTTTGCCTGTCGTTATTCATTGCGTCGTTTATTTTAGCTCCTCGCGATCGCCTCGCGACGGCGTGCGTTTATTAATCCCGCGAGTCTTGTACGTTGCGATATTATGATCCTACATCTTGCCTCTTTTTCCTTAAATATTGCTTGAAGAGCGATCTTTAAGGAAAAATCTGTTGTGGTAGTAATCTTTGATCTTTGTTAATGAAGGAACGAGCAGAAGAATACTGGACTTGAAAAGTACGTACTTGCCTCTATTCTTCTGTAAAGTTCCGAAGCTTCTTTATAGTATATATGCGAAGTGTCGTTTCTTGCCTCATGAATTGCAGAAAATAATCAATTTCGCCAGCTATTCTCGCCTATTAGGAAATATGTTGTATATTTGGATTCTACTAAAGTTCTTTTCGTCTGGCTTCCTTGGATTTAGTAGTGACCGTTTACACGTGTCTATATTTACCTCTTTTATGGGTGTATTTAATGTTAACCGGTCATAACATTTTTTCTCATCTATTTATAGAGCACCCCCGTGAAGAATTTTCCTTTTCTTTTTCATCTTCTTCATCGTCTGCAAGTGTTCTTCTTCTTCATCGTTCTGCAAGTGTTTACCTATTATTGTCTCTTACCATCTTCTTCACCATTTTTGCTATTCTCTATCAGTCGTTACTCTCATGGCGTCCAGGTTTGTTAATTTTGCTATATCTGGCTTGATTTTGTGGTTGATCAAATTTGAGATTAGTTTTCTTTGTTGAAATCAGACTGGTATGATTAACTTTGTAATTTTCTTTCTGCCATTGTTGTTTAGCAAGAACCAACCCAGAACTAAGTTTATCGTGAAGGACCCTCTTCTTTCTTTGGGCTCGCCATCGAAATCTACTTCGCAACAAGAATCCCTCGCACAACCAAAGCCCACTTCGCGAGCAAAATCTATGGCTTCAAAAAGACAATCTGCAAGTGACAAGGTATCCAAGAAACATTTGTTTTTTATCAACAATACGTTGTTGCCTCTGTTTCTCATTTAATTTGTCATTCGCAGGATGATAAAACTACTGGTCATGCTCCCAAAAGGCTTCGCTACTCTAAACCTGTTACTCCCGACGTTCCATTTCCTTCATTCACACCTTCGTCTCCTGCTGCGAAATCTTCGCAAGATAATTTTGTGCCTCTTTCTTCTGGTAACATTACTGGCGACAATATTTCTATACCTCAACTCCTCATAGACCAAGTTCCTTACAACTGTCCTCCTACAAACAATATTATACCTCCTCCTACTATCAATGTCCCTGCTATTTCTCCTATCACTTCTCTCCCTGAAACCTCCTCTTCTCATGAGGTTCCTTTGACAAAAGACGACTCGTCTTCTTTGTTTGAACAAATTCCTCTAACTGCAGAAAATTTGGAGGGGATAGATGTGGCCTTTAAGGTCCTCTCTGATCTCGTGAATGATGCCAAAAAGACTTCTGCAGATCCTGTCAAATCCAATGTCTGCGAGATTTTAAGTAAGCATCTTGGTCCTGATAGGATCTCGCAAGCATCTTTAGTTCAAGAGGTTAATAAGCTGAAGGATGATCTCCAAGTCATGGCTGTGAAATGCAATAATCTCCACCTTGAAAATCAAAAATTTCTCAGTATCTCACTAGATCGTGATAATCTTCGCAAGAAGAATGAAGAATTGAAAGGTATGCTCTCGCCACCCCAAGTGATAATCAATTTTTTTTTTTTTTTTTTTTTTTTTTTTTTTTTTTTTTTTTACAACTCAAACCCTTGTTCGTCCTCCAAGAATTAAACCAGAAACGAATAATGGAGATATATCAGACGGAGTCTATCGTTGAAGAAGTTCGAGTTGAAAGAGATGCTTGGATGGAACAAGTATAATCTCTTAGATAATCTTCATACCCATGGTGATCAAATAAATAACTTGTCTAAAGAGAATTTTGATTTATCGCAAAAGCAAGACTCATTAAGTAATGACTTATCTCGCCTCTCTTATGCTTTGACTAAAACTAACTTGGAGTTGGAAACTTTATCGATGAGAATCGAACTCTTTCTCAAGAGAAACGTTCTGTTGAATAAGATGGCGAGCTACTCGCTTGCAAAGATAATGCTTGTCAAAAGTTATGTGAAGAACACGAACAAGCTAAACATACTTTGAAAAACCAACTTGAAGAAATTATCGTCGAGAGAGATAAACTTATTCAAGGTAGAATAACTTTGAGTGTAAAAGCGAAGCAATTCCAAGAACAATGTGTCAAATTAGAAAAATCCAACTCTACTCTGGCGACCGAAAACTCCATACTTGTTTCCAATGAGAAGAATTTGCGATCTCGATTGAAAGGCTTAGTGGGAGATTCATTTGATGATGTCATGGACCGTTTGGGGAATAATTTCGCAGCTTTAATTCAACATCTTACTTCTCAAAAGGAAGGTAGTCAAATTATTTGACTATCTTAATTTATGTATTTATTCCATGAATGCTTTATTATCCTGAAAATGCCAATAATGTTCGATAAGAATTTTCTCTCGATCTTGTGTATTTGTTATGCAGACTCGAGAGAAAGCTTCGCTCCACTATTTCCACCCTCGTGTCCGATTATTCTAAAATTCGCAAGGAAAACGGACTACTCTCGCGTCTCTTGCTCGTTCTCGCGGCCGTGCGTGAGCGAAGATTTGATTATATGTCTTATTGTAAGGACATTGATAGTAAGAATCATCAAAAGGCATTGCTTCGCCAATTCCCTCTTAAAGCGAAAGTTCTTGTGAATAATATTTTGCTGTCGAAGTCTCTTGATCCTATTCACGTCGATCCTTTGGAAGTAAGTGATGATGAAGTTCCCAATGCTCCAGATAGTGATTATGAATATGAAAGCTGCGAAGATCTCCCTGATAAGGAAGTTGTCGATGAAGATCCGAATAGAAAGACTCCTGATGAAAATCCAGCAACTGACAAGAACGAAGGTGATGAAAACATTTCTGATGAAAATCCACCAATTGAAGGAGGCGAAGCTGATAAGGGCGCAGAAAAGTCTCAACCATCCTCTGTATTTGATAATGCTGATGTAGAGAGTTAAATTCTCTTTGTAATTTGCCAGAATTCCTTTTTGTGTGAATGATTTAACTCTTTGATTGAGTAATTCCCATATTTCTTTCTTCCTTTCTTAGTTAAGACCACCTTGCGAGCATATTCGCTTATTGAATTTTTTTTTTTTTTTTATATTAAGTAAATCCATCCCAATCAGGGATTTGATTTTAATTCTTCTCACTGCGACAAAGTCGCAGGCCACCTTTACATTTTCATGCAAAGGCCCATTGACCTTGCCTTATCATTTTTGTGTGGTCTTCCAAGTTAGACCTCCCTAATTAGAGGTCTTCCCCTGCCACCTTTCATCGCGACAAAATTGCGGGGACGTCTTTACACTTGCATGTAAAGACCCATTGATCTTGTCTTATCATTTTCCAAGTATTTTTGCCTCTGCAGGATGTTTTAGTTGCGACAATATGACAGGTCTAAATATCCTTGCGAAAACAAAGCCTCATGACATTTGCCGTCGTGACGAAATCGCAGACGTCCGTACACTTTCGTGTAAAGACCCATTGATCTCGCCTTACCCTCGCGTTAGTATTATTGCCTCTGCAGGATCATTGCACAAATATGACGAGCCTAAATTCTCTTGCGAAAACATAGCCTTATGACATTTGCGTCTGTTTTGACACTTCCCTAATGGATAGTGTCGCCCTTATCTTCTCCCTGGTTGCCCCTTCAAGGAGGCGAAACATCGCCATACAAGACTAGCTCCTCCCATCCGGTCTTAACAACAACCAGTTGTTTTCGCAGCCTCTTATCCCTTATACCTATAGGGTTTATGGTTACGAGACTGCACCCTAAGTGGAGTTTTCTTCGGGCGAGTGCAACATATGCCAAGACTTGCCAAGAATGGCCAGGGTAGGTTCATCCATCCGGGCACTCGGCTCAACCGTGTACCTCGGCGCCTTGAGCATACACTGACTCCTTGGAAGAGACCCTCGGTCGCCCAACCAGGGTATAACCTTATATAGTTGGGAATCCAAGGTATCTCTCCCGGATAGGCTTTCATGGGCCCCAAATTTTCATGACTCGGGCTTCGGGAGCGGTGTAACCTTCCCCCGAGCCATGTCGAGAGATACCCCTTATATGACGCACTTTAGGTCTTACATTTGCCTCTTACGAAATGTTATTCGCGAACTAGGGTGTACGCCATAAAGGTTCGTCCCATTCATTCATTCTTTTATTCAATCGTTCTTCATCATTTGCTATTTTGCTTGCGAGATATTCGCCAATTCATTCATTTAATCATTCGTTATCTCTTGTTGTTTTGTTAAGCCATTCATGACTTTTTGTTATTCTTGTCGCGAGATCTTCGCGGATTTTTCCGCATTTTACTCGAATGTCGCAAATATCTTGCGAAGAAGTACTTCATCTTGATTCCTTTTTCCTCTCTCATTTTTACGGGTAATATTTCTTTAGATATAACCTATTCCATGGTCTATCCAATTTTTGTCCCACATCTCTTCCTTCGGGATCCATCAATCTATATGCCCTTGTACCAACTACTTCTTTGATGATATAAGGTCCATCCCATTTTCTCGCCAATTTGCCTCCACTTTCACGTTGATACATTGGGGTTTCTCGCAACACCAAGTCTCTGGGTTGGAACTCACGTATTTTTACACGCTTGTTATATTCTCTAGCCAGTCGTCATCTTGGTAATTCTCCATGTGCCGCAAGGCCTTTTCTCGTTTTTCTTCCAATTCATCCAACTTGATTAAAATGTTGCTGCGCTAAGATTTTTCTCCTGCACCTCTTTTTTGGTTGTCGGAATCACGACCTCTGTTGGGAGTACTGCTTCAACTCCGTAAGTTAAGCAAAAAGGGGACATTCCTGTGGCTTCTCTTCTAGTTGTATTATAGGCCCATACTGCATTGGGTACTTGTTCGCACCATCCCCTATTGTGTCCTTCCAACTTTTTCTTCAATATATCGGCAATTGTTTTGTTTGTTGCCTCCGCTTGACCATTAGCTTGTGGATATAATGGAGTTGATTTTCCACATCTTATCCGAAATGCATTGAGCAAAGAACTCTATATTTTGCCCTTCAAATCGCTTCCTGTTATCGATACCAATTGTGCAGGGGATCCCAAATCTCGCATATAATATTTTCAAATATGAAAGTAAAAATATCCTTATCGCGAATGTGCTGGACCGCTTTCACCTCTGCCCATTTTGTGAAATAGTCCGTTGCGACAATTAAGTATCTTCTTTGTCCTGTTCCCGGTAAAAATGGTCCCACAATATCTAAACCCCATTTTCCAAAAGGCCACACACTTCTCGAAGAATTTAATGGTGCTCCCGGTGCATGTATCTTCTTCCCGTGTCTTTGACAATCTTCACAGCGTCTGGCTATTGCTCTCGCGTCCTCATGCATATATGGCCAATAATATCCTTGCGTCTTTGCCTTATATGCCAAAGATCTCCCGCCGCTATGATTTCCGGCATCCCCACTATGCAGCATCTTCAATATGGTTTCTCCTTCTTTCCTTGTTAGGCATCGAAGCGAAGGTCCATCAAAAGAGCGCCGATAAAGCACGCCATCTCGTAATTCATAATTTGTTGCCCGGCTCTTTAACTTGTGTGCTTCCAATCTATTTCTCGGTACCTCGCCTTTCATTAAGTACGCGTGAAGTTCTACTCTCCAATCTTCCTCGCGACATTGCATTTCATCTACCACCATCATTATATCTACTTCTTGTCCCTCCTCTTTATTAATTGATGGCGCCAGTAGCGTATGTATTTTGATATTCCTCGCAGTTGGGTCTGTCATCATACTTGATATAAAGGCAAAAGCGTCTCGCGAGTCTATTATCTCTCCTTGATATGTGCCTCCATTTTATTTTCAGATTCTGGCCGACAACACTTCTACAAGCTTCCTCGTATTTCGTAGGGATGGATCATTTGTAGCATACTTCTGTTATCTGACAAATTGCCAATTGCGAGTCACTGGTAATCCTCATATTCTCCAGTTTCATTTCTATTGCGAATCGTAGAGCATGTATTATAGCTTCGTACTCCGTTTCATTATTGGTAGACTCAAATTCCAATCTAAAATCAAAAGCTAACTTATTGCCTTTCGCGAAATCACAACAATTCCCACTCCTTTACCTTCTCCATTGGATGATCCATCCACTAATATTTCCCACCGATCTCGGCTCGGTTAATAAATCTTTTGGATCTCCATGCTCTTCTTCTACATCCATCATTTCATCCATCGCTTCATCTTCCTCCAAAGGAAATTCTCGCTAAAAATCTGCGACAACCTCGTGACTTGGTTGAAGATAATATTTCATATTTGAGTTTGTAATGGCTTATTTGAGCATTCCATCTTTCGACTCTTCCCGATCTTTTTGAATTTTTCATTACCGACTCGATTGGTACCTTCGTTACCACTCTAACAAGATGTGCTCCGGAAATATATGCGAAGTTTAAACGACGCATAGACTAACGCCAAGATTAATTTTTCAATCTTGAATAATTTCTTTCTGCGGCATTAAAAGTTTTGCTGATATAATAGATGGGTTTTTCTACTCCCTGCGTCCATTCGCGGCAAAAACCGCACTTAAGGCATGCGATGTTGTCGCGAGGTATATTAATAATTCCTCTCCGGTTCTCGCTTTCGCATAATGGATATATCCATTAAATGCTCTTTGATCCCTTGTAAAGCCTTTTCACATTCGTCCGTCCATTTAAATTTCGATCCTTTTTTCGTAACACCGAAAAAGTGTTTACACTTATCGATGACCGCGAGATGAACCTTCCTAGCGATGCTAGTAACCCATTCACTTTTGAACATCCTTTACCGTCGCAGTGTGTCGGCATATCGCGAATCGCTTTTACTTTCTCCGGTCAACATGTATTCCTTCCTTTGATATAATGTAACCCAAGAACTTCCCCGACGCAACTCCGAAGGTACATTTCTCCGGGATTGACTTTGATGTTGAAACGCCTCATTTGTTCAAAAATTTCTTTCAAGTCTCGCACGTGATCTTCTCGCTTTTTTACTTTTCACTAGCATGTCATCTACGTATACCTTTAGTGTCTTATGTATCCATTCTCGCGAATACATTTTCTACCATCCTTTGATACGTTGCTCCAAAGATTTCGCAAACCAAACGGCATTTTAGTATAGCAAGTATAATCCTCTTGGAGCGAAGAAAGCAATGTGCTCTTGGTCTTCCTCGGCGAGAGGAATTTGATTGTAACCTTTGTATCCGTCGCCGATGATACTCTTTCGTTTCACCGATTCGACCAATTGCGGAATGTCCGGTAATGGAAAACCGTCTTTAGGGCAAGCTTTATTTAGATCAGTGAAATCAATGCAAATCCTTATTCCCTTGTTCTTCTTTGGAACTATAACCATGTTCGCTATCCATTCAGATATTTTGCTTGTCTAATAATTCCCGCATCCAAACATCTTCTGCAGTTCTTCTTCTATCTGTGGGTGGTATGCTGTTGCTATCTTTCTAATTCTTTGTTTGAATGGCTTCACATTTTTATCAATTTCCAACTTGTGACAGGCTACTGATGGATCTATACCAGGCACTTCATCCATATCCCATGCGAAGATATCTTTATAATTCCGCAATAGATCGGCGTTCTTTTCTCTTCTTCCGCTCCCATGTTAGTTCCAATCTTTAGCATCTTGGGTTTTTCCTTAGTTCCAATATTCACTTCTTTGGTTTGCTCTGCCGCGACGTAATCGGCCTTCGGTTCTCCCATAGGGGTTGGTCCTTTCTGGTTCTTTCGCGGGATCATTTTCTTCTCCCGAGATCTCGCTAGGTATGCCTTTTCCTTCCTTCGCTCCGATCATGTAAACTACGAATTCTTCTTCTTTCTTAGCCGCCCTTGCCATCTTTTGCGATACTTTGATATACTCTTTCGCTTGTTTACTTGTTCTTCGCAACACTTTACTTCATTTTGATAATATATTCTTCCTTTGGCAAGCATCCCCTTTGATCTCGCCGATTCCGGTTGGTGAGGAAACTTGATACATTGATGAAGCGTCGACGCCACGCTTTTATTGCATGTACCCATGGTCTTCCTAGTAATATGTTATACGGTGATTCCATATCCACTACACTCAACGTCACCTGTGTTTCAATTCCTCCTAACGGAATATGTATTTTTATCTCCCCTTTAACTTTTGTTATAGATTTACCAAAACCTTGAATATTGTACGCGCGAAAATCATATCTTCGTCTTTATATCCCATCTTTTTGTAAGCGTGATAAAACATGATGTTCACCAGACTCCCTGTATCAATTAAAACTCCATTCACTACCCATGTTTTCACTGTGTTCTCTAATTCCTCTCTTTCCTTATACGCGTTTATTGCGATTACCAGTGGAGATGCGTGATCCAAGTTTTCTTTGGATATTTCCTCTACCGTAAAATTTATCTCTTGCTTTTCCCAATCTTTCAAAGGTGATGTTATTTCTCTATCTGTAATCTTCTTTCCTTCAAAATCTCGTTTGTGTATTCTTCCTCTGATATTTTCATGAAATTCACTAATCATTACTCTTGTGTCTGTGTTGCATGCCATATCTTTTTCATCCGATTTAAGATTTTCCTTTCTCATTTTCCTGATTCAAACAACTTTAGTTGCAATTTTCTCTCCTTTACAAATGATCGTCCCTGTTTCTAGCGCATATGTAGTGGCAGGATTTCCCACACTACACCCCTTACTCGATTTTGCTTAATTAATCCATTGAAAGATGTAAGATTAAGAATATTTATTGATTGAATCCATGAACTGTTTACACAAGGAAATAGAATTACACTTAGAAATTAAAACACTCTTAAACTTTCTCTCTCCTAATGACTCGCTCTACCACTCCAAAGAGATCTCTCTTTACAGACCCATTTAGCCCTTTATATAGGGTAATACATAGTGGATGACAACTAAGCTCCCCTTTATTTTCGGGAATGTCTCGCGAAGTGTCGCAGATGCATAAACATTTGCTCTCGCGACACTTCTTAACCCTCGCCAGGTCTCACGTCTTCTTTGCCTGTCGTTATTCATTGCGTCGTTTATTTTAGCTCCTGCGACTGCCTCGCGACAGCGTCGTTTATTAATCCCGCGAGTCTTGTACGTTGCGATATTATGATCCTACACTCTTAGTAGGCTTGGGATCCACCGCGGCCTCGTAAAGTGTTGCAGGCGCCTTCTAGATAGAGACATGTAAAGCCTCAGTCCCCAAGTGTGGTTTACATGTTTTTATCTTGTATGGTCGGTGAGTTGACTATGATAAAGACATCATCTTGCATCCGTACTGGTGACTCTCTTACTTCTTCCACGTGAAACTAAAATATGGAGAAGTATGGATTACCTTTGTAGTGGTTGTTGATATGGCAAAGCTGTGACAAACGAGCAATAACAGTTCTTGGAAGCAGATGTGATCGGAAGAGACTACATCATCGTGGGAACCTAAATAAGGTGGCTGAAGTTGCATGGGCGTCAATGGAAGCAAAGGGATTGGCTGGATGCGTAAGCGATTAAACTTCCCACGGCCACGAGGTTTGGCGGGATGGATCAAAAATGTGGCCACAACTACGAACCTTTGCTGGCTGTGATCACAATCCTTGACAGGGAGGAGTGTCGACTTCTGGAGAAAACGTTGAAGTGGAGCGGCTCTTGGAGAGAAATATTGAAGCGGCTTGTGGAGCGAAACGTTGAAAATGAGCGGCTTCTGGAAAGAACGTTGAAGCGGCTTCTGGAGCGAAACGTTGAAAAGGAGCGGCTTCTGGAGAGAACGTTGAAGGGGGCGGCTTTTGGAGTGAAAGGTAGAAGCGGCTCCTAGAGCGAAACGTTGAAGCGGAGCGTCTTCTGGAGAGAACGTTGAAGCGGAGCGGGTTCTGGAGCGAAAAGTAGCAGCAGCTCCTGGAGCGAAACGTTGAAGCAGAGCGGCTTCTGGAGAGAACGTTGAAGAGGAGCGGCTTCTGGAGGCGAGACGTTAAAGCGGAGCGGCTTCTCAAGCGAAAAGTAGAAGCGGCTCGTGGAGCAAAGTTCGAAGCGCCAATGCAACACGACTGAGAGCTTGAAAATATATCCAGGCGTTGCACCTTGGAGAAATAAAAAGTCTCACACACATGCTCCGTCATGGATTACATGGTTTTGTGAACAGAATCCCCAGAAAGCATTAATGCATAACTCCACCAATTGATGTTCGGTCACATTTGGTTTATGACAATCTAACGCCCGAATTCTGAATCCCTCGACTAATCATTAGGATGTTCATTGTTTCGCTCCTTTTGAGTTGTGGCCATGTCTGTCTAAGCCTTAGCAAAAACTTCTTGTATTTCCATCAAATCAGCAATGGTAATAAGGGTTCGGCTTCCTCTGGCTCCCTCAGTCTCTCGTCCTGATGGTGGAGTAGCAGCGGCTCTGGTGATTGTTGGAGGTGTCACACTTGAAGAAACAATGGGGGTGGCGGCAGCGGCTCTGGCTCTGGTGACTGGAGGTGTAACGCATGAAGGAACATTTTCTGCGCCTCTTGTGTTGACAAGTGGCGTATTAATGCCACTGGAAGAAACGTTAATACCAAGAGTAATCTCAGTGCTAGTGTTTTCAGGGTTTGTTGCTGATCCGGACCTGAGTTCTACCATCTTGAGATCGCGATTGAAAAAATAAAATTGGAAATTGGTATTGCAACCGAGAGATTAATCTCCCACTGTGGTCGCCAATTGTTTGTGGGTGAAAACTGTTTCTGCTGATTTTGGTAATTTCAGGTGTGTGGCTGAGAAACGAATCTAAACCCTAAACAATGCATTGCACGGGAGTACTTTTGATTCGAGAGATCAATCTGTACAATCCTGGCCCAAACCAAGAAATGACCGTTCCAGGCTTGCTTCGGTCACAACGTGAAGGAGAAGGGTTGGTCTTAGGGAGGGAAGCGAAGAGAGTGTTGAGACCAGAATCGTTGACTCTGAAGGTGTGGTTTGTTTTATGACTTGGATCGGAAGTAGAACTGGTTAGAAGAATGGAAAGCTACTAGGTGATTTCTAGATACTGTATTTTTGCCGACCAAAACTTTTTGTTTGGTGGAAATAGGTGAGACCTATTTATACAAGTCATAGTGAAACGTACCCTGGTCTCATAGGAAGTGGAAACAATTGAGTGGTGGAAGAAAAGAGTAACGTGTACCTGTAACACCCCAAATTTCGGGCCAGAATTCCAACCCAAATCCAAACCCAAAATCCGAAATGTTACATTTAATATCAGGCCCAGACTTACAAACTTGGCCCAAATCCAAACGACTAATTCTTTGTCTAATCTTTATTTATGTTTAATTCAGAGATTCTGTCGCAGCGGATATATAAAAATTCTTTTAGGAACATCTAATCGTTAACTTGACGTGATTGTTAACCCACATGAATTTTAAAGAACTATAGTTTACCATAATAATTAATTTCACCGTTAAAGGTTTCAGATTTAATCCAAAAGAGTCACATGTTTAAGGAAGAATCATAAAACAGAAACAGACATCAGTTCACTCCAAGAATTTTACTGAACTCAATTCAAATCCAAATTTTTTTATGATTATACATCTGAATCCCAACTGAGTATAGTTCTATTCATAAATTTTCTAAAATATTTAGTTTATCTTAAAGACCTTTTGACCATATTCAAACTCGTAGTTGACCTGAACTGCAGAAAAGAAAAACAGAGATAGTCCATTTTATAAAAATCGTATAAAATCGCTCACAACTCCAAATCAGGTTTATTTTACCAATTTAAAAAGTAAAAAGAAATATATTCAAGTTTACAGAAGGCACCAAAACCTAAAACATACCATAGAATAGTTAAAAGTAGTAAAACTTCTATATAGTTGGATCTATCGAGAAAATTCTGAATTTCGTATAGTGACAAAGAATTGTTTTAAAATACTTCGGGACTCAGAAAATTCTAATATTTTAACCACTTCATTTAGCCGAGTTTTACACATACTATAAAATATTCAGGCACATATCTATTATATAATAATTATCATTAATAGTCAAACCGACATGACCTTAAATTCTCATTATCTAATCAAATAGAAGTTTCCTTAACAAGCATTGTTTCATTGGTTAAACATTAACCCAATAATCTCCAAAGTATTACTAATCAATAAATACTCAATAAATCATCTAAAAGAGTTTGATGATATTTTATTACAATTTTTCAACCATAAATCCTATGCAAACTACTAATTAAAGCACCAAAACCGATTTCTATGCTTTTCCGCCATTAGCTCCTTGTGGTGCCATAAAATCTGGAATTTTTGTCATGAAACGACGTGAGTTGTGACATCCAAAGAGGAAAGAAGCAATAAAACATTTTAAGCAACAGTTTTCAATTCCTTTTAAAAAACAACTAGCATGATTAACAACACCGCAAACACAAGGAAACACCACATCCATAAACAACAATAAATTCAATCAATCCGCTCGCCCCAGGGAGCCAATATCAACAAAAAGAGTAAATCAATCAACGGGTGGGTTTAGGGATTACCCCAAGGATAAGAGCCCTGGTGGGTTTAGGGATTACTGCCCAAGGATAACTCGTATCCCATCAAAGAAGCCTTTAGGGATTTTACACAAAATTGGTCAAAAAGCCCATGGACCGCATAGCCAAAAAAAAAAAAACAAAATCATAAACGTGCTCACATCATCATCATCAACATTTATCATCGATATAATAATAATAACTTGTAAATCTGAATTTAATTAAAAAAACTTAAATAAGAAAAGATTTTAATTGTGTTGCGTCTACCTCAAACGCTAGCAAATAATCCTAAAGAAGAACAATAGCAAACGAACTATCAACTCCTCTTGCAAGAACCAAAACCAAAAGCTAAATAGCACCGTCACCAAGGTCTCAAATCTTCACTGTTCTCTAAGTTTCTTTTCTTTCTTTTTTTCTGTTTTTTTGTGCGGCTAAGGAAGAAGTAAACCTTAAGAAATCTCCCAAAATCTCAAGACTAAAAGTATTTATATAGTCGGTGACCCTAGTCCTAGTCAACAGACGTTCCTGTGGTTGGGTTCCACGTGACTTACACCGGTAGTCTGAGATGATAACAGGCCTTATTTACCGAGCTATAATAGGATCACAAGGTTAATTCAACTTTTCAGAGTTCCTGACTTATTAAGCTAATAACCAATCACATCTAGACATGCAACAAGGTGATAAGCCAAAACAATACAAGTAGTAGCACCCATGGACACGTATTTAACTAATTAGATTGTAATCCTCAATACCTTTGACCTGGAGAGACACTTCTTCATTTTTCTTAATTTATTTGTCCTACCACTAAGGAATTTCAAGTCTAAAAGAAACGGGGCATCAAGTATATTTAATTAAGTTAACTCTCATAACCAATCTACTGGTTCCCAGTCATTCCACGAGTATATACATATAGACTAGTCATCTCAAATTAACAAGACTAACATTCTCTAACTATCCACTTAAGCCAAAACTGGCATGTGCCCTGTACATTACCATTAACCTAAAGATTAAGGCATAATAAAATGATATTAAATTTTTTTAAAAAAAAGAATGATAATTAAGTATGTCATATAACTCAGAGGAGGGGTCATTTCCCTAAATTAATAAATTGACTAGTTTAAGCACCAAGGCTACCAAGATTTTCATTTTAATGTAAAATGACTAATTTACCCCTATTAGTAAAGTGACACAAATACCCTTTAAAATTGGGACTGGTATTACAATACCTATTAGACGTTATGCTTCCATGATGAGGGAATTGAATTCGTGTAACCGCCAGTCATTACGCTTCCATGATGAAGGAAATGAATTGTTTACACCGTTACTTTTCACCACCACTAATTATCCCACTTCATGACACTTTCTTGTAATCTGGGCGCATTGCACGCCGCACGCCGTAAACCGCTGCACCAATACGCCGATGAGCACCCCCAGTTTATGACATATTTTGATGTCTCGAGTGTTTTCGTGGAAAACATGTAGCACTTTGCTACGTGTGGAAAGTTAAAATCGAGAGGCTTGCCGCAGGTAAATAGCATGTGATGCTAGGCTCGTTTTGGATAGTCGTCTAAAACTTATCGCGAGCTTACCGGTTTGGTGGAGAACTTCGATGGCCGAGATCGCATCTTATGAATAAGGGTAGTCATTGATTTTGGCTACCTTGTGTTGGCGCCTGACAATGGCGCAGTGGCATTGCGGCATGACTTGTGCATGTCAGTGGCACGATGGTGCAAGTGGCCCCTGGCATAGCCATGGTCGTTGGGTTTAGGAGGTTGGTCGCCTAAGAGTTGCCACAAGTCCATCAGTTCGGTATCGAACTTGGATGGCTGAGATTGCATCTCATGAAGAAGGATGGCTATTGATTATGGCCACATCTTGTTGTATAGCGAAGTGGCGTCAGCCACATGATAATGGGATGCCAATGGCGTAGCCGTGGCATAGCGGTATGCCGGTGATGTTGCGATATGGTCAAAGCTAAAAATTGGCTTCGTGGCCAAAGTTAGGATTTGGCGTCCTGGAAGAATTCGTCGTGCAAGAATTAGCCATGGAAGAATTAGGGCTTGGCGTAGCCAAGGTGCCGTGGAAGAATTCGCCGTGGAAGAATTAGAGCTTGGCGTGGCCAAGGTGCCGTGGAAGAATTAGGTCTTTGTGTGGCCAAGGTGCCGTTGAAGAATTCGCCGTGGAAGAATTAGGTCTTGGCGTGGCCAAGGTGCCGTGGAAGAATTCGCCGTGGAATAATTATGTCTTGGTGTGGCCAAGGTGACGTGGAAGAATTAGGGCTTGGCGTGGCCAAGGCTTGGTTTTGGCGTCGTGGAGTCGGGCCCACATGTGGCGTGGAAACATTGGCCCTGTTGCCACGCCAATCCCATTGCTCCGGGAAACACTATTTGGCTTTAGTAGCAATTTGCCCGAATTAGGGTTTGGCATGTCGAAACCCTAATTAGTGCACGTGGCATGCGGCTGCAGCATGGTGCTACTTTTGTGCAAATGGCGCCATGGCTATGCCAAAGGAACTATGGCAAGGCCATAGTGTGGAAACGGCCACAGGAGTAGGAATTGCCGTGGGTGGCTATTTATGGCAGGTTGCCACGAAGTGGCATGTTTGCGAGGTAGCATGTTGTGAAGTTGGCATGTTGCGAAGTTGTCGTGGTAGAGTGGCATGTTGGCATGCTACCATGGTAGAGTGGCATGTTGGCATGCCGACCAATATGTTGTTGTGGTAGTACGCGTTTGGCTTGTCAGTTTAGCAAGGTGGCGCGGCAGGGTGTGTTTGTCCTTTAACGTATGGTGGCATGTTTAGAGCAACTTGATTGGCCACAAAAGGGGGCCGGCCAAACACAAGGCGCAACCACACTTCTGGTGAGAGTGTGGCGGATTTGGCGCGTTCTGATTGGTCGATTACAAGTGGGGCCGACAAGCATAGGCCCAGCCACAACTTGTGTGCGTGTGGCGAGTTTAAAGCGACCTGATTGGTCGAGAAAAATAGGTTCGGGGCGTGGCTAATGGCGCTATATGGCCTAAGGCATAGCCACGCCTCTCTTTACTGCTGTAGTCCCTGTTTTCTTATTCTGGGCGAGGTTTTCCACCTGCTAATCCATGGCGGATTAATTACTTAGGCTTAATTTTGACAAGCAAGGTCTGGTACATTGAGCGAGGCGCGAAACCCTAACTTTTGTAAGTTAGTCAGGACGATTGATTGAGTTCTATGTGTTGACACAGAGTTCTTTTAAGTTCATTGCCGAGAGAGATGCTTTTTTCTGATTCGAATACCTTATGCAAAGACCTTATCCTTGATACTTGGAGATTCGTGCTACTCTGCTGCGAGTGAACACAAATCGTCATACCATATCAATATTAAAAGTTCAGCCGGAGAACATAGCATAGAAGGCATTCAAAGGAACTTATATTAAGTGAATATAGGCGAGGCGCCGAAATTTACTAAACATCTGGGATAGTTTCTATATTCGCCAGTCTGGATAAATTTTATGTAAATATATTGAACGGCTCAATAAAAATGCAAGTGGATAGGTTAGCACACATGGCTCTGTTTCCTTGAAGAGTGCTGCCACATCTGATGCAAGGTTTTACGATTTTAACCCTAAGCTAAAAACCACCATCATCAACTTGTTACAAGGAGCTTTCGATGAAGAAGAGGTGTGGAATATGATCAAGCTCTTAGTAAAAATAAGGCTCCTAAGCCTGATGGATTTCCAATTATTTTGTTCTAGCACTTGGTATATTATCAAAGAATATATGATGAATGTGCTTAAGGAGTTACGGAAAGGAGAGGGTATCAAGTACACCACCAACTTTTTATCTTATAGGATTTTAGACTTGTGTAGTATACTTAATAATAATAAAAAGGATACGAAAATTCTAATGCGTAAAAGTAAAAGTGCACACACACATAAGAATTTTCTTGACGCGAAAAACTGCAAGGTGCAGAAAAACCCCGGAACCTAGTCCATACATATTTGTTTGTAAAATGAATCGAGGACTTAATTATTTTTCTTGGTGGAGTAGAAGATTTAATCAGGTTTATGGTTTAGAGTAGAGTTGCACAAGATGCGACCCACCTAGCCAAACCTTCCCTAACCCGATGAAACCGCGGGTTTTCAAACCGAAACCGACCATAACGATTTGATATGTAGTTTATTTTGGGGTAAAAACTGATTCTGCTGTTTTTGGTAAATTTGGGTGTGTTGATGAGAAATGAATTCAAACTCTAAACAAATGCACTGCACAGGAGTACTTTTAGATTCGAGAGATCAGTCTGTAAGACTCTGACCTAAACCAAGAAATGGTAGTTCCAGATTCAATTCGGTCACAAGGTGAAGGAGAAGGGTTGATCTTAGGGAGGGAAGCGAAGAAGGTGTTTGAGATCATGATGTTGAATTCTGAAGGTGTGGTTGTTTTATGACTTGTATCAGAAAAATGGTTTCTGGCTACTTGTGTTGATAACACTTGTGTCCCCCCTTTTGAATAGGTTGAAAATCCTACTTATACAAGTGATGTTCGAGTACACTCTGATCTCGTAGGAAGTGGAGGTGATTAGGCAATGGAGAAGTGGAGTTGTGTAAAGAGTGGTGATCACCACGTTTCCACTATGAGGGGAAACTGATCACGCCTTCACCCGCTATCTCATTGTTGTTAACCGTCTGTTCTTCCATGACACATTCTCGTAATTGGCGCGTTGCACACCGCACGCTGTAAACCGCCAGACCAATACCCCAGTGAGCATCCCCCAGTTTATGACATGTTTGACGTCTCGAGTAAGTGGGTCGAGTCGTGGGACTCGTCGCTGAAAGCAGCACGCGATATTTTTTGGCTAAATAATAAATTATTTGTGAAACCAATATTTATAAAGCATTGCTTATAATCGATGTATGTAAAGCATCGCTTTCGAATAAGCGGCTGAAAATAACCGATGTGCTAGAAGCATCGCTGTTTTTGAGCTCGATCGAATCAATCACGGATTGATCGTCTTAAAAGGAGCACGACCGGCCATCTTTGGGTAATCGTTTGAGGACCCTATGGTCGAGCTATCACTTGGTCGATCGCTCCCTGTAGAGGAGGGATGGCCGGTGATCACAATGATACTTTGTTGGGTTTATGAAAATAAATCTACACCATCCAACTAGGTTGGCGAAGTTGGATGGACGAGATGATTTTCCGCAGTTGTATATTGTCGTTGACGCAATTTTTAGGGTTTAGGGGCCGCGCGGCCAACCCTCTTTTGGGCGAGCGATTCGAGGCACTGCGTGCTAGTTCGAGCAGGTCGATCGACCTCGTGCAAAGGTGGGTTGCCGGTGAGCATGCTGACATCTCCTGGTCCATCTAAACTTTGATCTAAGCCACTTGATTTGGCTAGCGAAGATGGATGGTTGTGATTGTTTTGCGGTAGTAATGTGTTGCCGCAAAGAAATTTTAGGGTTTTTCAAACGGCGCGTTCACGCTACTTTGGGCAAGTGATTTGATGCTCTGGTCTTGCCGCGGACAGGTCGATCGACTAATGGAGAAGTTGGTCCGTCGGCGAACACGTTGGCACCTCTTTGATCGCTCGAGATGCAATCTAAGCCGTCCAACTAGGACGGCTAAGTTGGACGGATGAGATGGGTTTTTGAGACCTTTCTTGTCGGTCTTAGCTCGTTTGAGCTTGTTTTTATATAGCGCGAATACCCATGTTTGGTCGGCGTTTAAAGAGTTTGTGAATGAGCAAAATAGGATTCGATCGACTAGGGAACTAGTGGGCCCGCCGGTGGTCACAATGGTGATTGCTTAGTTCTATTTTGAGTAGTCTAAGCTTGTTAAATCGCGCGACCAAATCGTGTGGCCATGATCATTTTTGAGATTGATATGAACAGTCTAGATTTTCCTTAAGGAATTTAAACGTGTTCGATTGAGCTATCCTTTAATTAAAAGTGCGTCGACACGAAAATCTCTTTGCAGCCTGTGTAAGTATTTTCATGCAGATTCTCAATACTAAAACTTCAGAAGATTCACGCTACTCTGCTAAGAGTGAACATTTAATCGTCATATTATGTCAATATTGGGAATTCGGCTAGGAACATAGCATAGGAAAATATCAGTCAGGTCAATGCATTAGTGAGTAATGTCGGCGTAAAATAGAATTCATAGAATATTTGGGATCGTTGATGTATGCACCATTCTGAGTGAATTACATATATTTATTTATATATCCGAATATATTGAATTGATCAATACATCCATGAGCAAAGATTTTTATGCACTCATCACCTTCAGATGGATCTCGTTCCTTTGTAGGATGCTAACGTATTAAATATAGGGTTTTACAATTTCGACCCTGAACTAAAAACAACCATCAACATTAAGTCCCCTGCTTAGCACGTAATAGTGACATTGTTGCGGGGTAAGCAATCGATGGTGATATACAAAACGCAAAAGAAACAAGAAAGATAAGGTTTACCAGGAGGAGTTCGATTGATCACCAACAATAGGTTCGTATAGTAGACGGCATCGGTGCAATCATGGAGTATTAGGGGGCCGGCTGCCTTTCTCCGTGTTCGAACCAAATATGGAATCCTTCCTTCACTAGGACTCTACAAAGTGTGTGAGTATAAAAGGGTGTCTACCCCTTCCCCTCCTTCTTTATTCGCTCGTTTTTGCTTCGTCCGTAGCAGCTGGTGTTCGTCTATTTCTGCTGTTAGCAATCCCATTCCAGTCGCCCATCCGACGCACGTTGTAAACCGCCAGACCAATACCCCAGTGAGCATCCCCAGTTTGTGACATGTTTGACGTCTCGAGTAAGTGGGTCGAGTCGTGGGACTCGTCGCTGAAAGCAGCATAATGTGCTTTTTGGCTAAATAATAAATTATTTGTGAAACCAATATTTATAAAGAATTGCTTAATCGATGTATGTAAAGTATCGCTTTCGAATAAGTAGCTGAAAACAGTCTATGTGCTAGAAGCATCGCTGTTTTTGAGCTCGATCGAATCAGTCATGGATTGAGCGTCTTAAAAGTAGCATGACCAACCATCTTTGGATAATCGTTTGAGGACCCTATGGTCGAGTTGTCACTTGGTCGATCGCTCCCTGCGGAGGAGGGATGGCCGGTGATCACAATGCTACTTTGTTGGCTTTCTGAAAATAAATCTACACTATCCAACTAGGATGGCGAAGTTGGATGGACGAGATGATTTGCGGCATGCAGTTGTATATTGCCTTTGACTCAATTTTTAGGGTTTAGGGGCCGCGCGGCCAACCCTCTTTTGGGCGAGCGATTTGAGGCACTGCATGCTAGTTCGAGGAGGTTGATCGACCTCGTGCAAAGGTGGGTTGTCGGTGAGCATGCTGACATCTCCTGGGCCATCTAAACTTAGATCTAAGCCACTTGATTCGGCTGGCGAAGATGGATGGTTGTGATTGTTTTTGCGTCAGTAATGTGTTGCCGCAAAGCAATTTTAGGGTTTTTCAAACGGCGCATTCACGCTACTTTGGGCATGTGATTTGATGCTCTTTGGTCTTGCCGCGGACAGGTCGATCGACTAATGGAGAAGTTGAGCCGACGACGAATACGTTGGCACCTCTTTGATCGCTCGAGATGCGATCTAAGACGTCCAACTAGGCCGGATAAGTTAGATGGATGAGATGGGTTTTTTAAGACAGTTCTTGCACGGTCTTAGCTCGCTTGAGCTTGTTTTTATACAGCCGCGAACACCCATGTTTGGGTCGGCATTTGAAGCGCTTGTGAATGAGCAAAATAGGACTTGATCGACTAGGGCACTAGTGGACCCGCCGGTGGTCACTATGGTGATTGCCTAGTTCTATTTTGAGTAGTCTAAGCTTGTTAAATTGAGCGGCCAAATCGTGTTGCCATGATCATTTTTGAGTCTGATATGAACAGTCTAGATTTTCCTTAAGGAATTTAAACGTGTTCGATCGAGCTATCCTTTAATTAAAAGTGCGTCGACACGAAAATATATTTGCAGCCTGTGTGAGTATTTTTATGCACATTCCCAATACTGACACTTCGGAGATTCACGCTACTCTACTGAGAGTGAACATTTAATCGTCATGTCATGTCAATATTGGGAGTTCTATTTGGGAACATAGCATAGGAAAATATCAGGCAGGTCAATGCATTAGTGAGTAATGCCGGCGTAAAATAGAATTCACGGAATATTTGGGATCATTGTTGTATGCACCATTATGAGTGAATGACATATATTTATGTATATATCCGAATATACTGAATTGCTCAATACATCCGTGAGCGAAGAGGTTTATGCACTCATCACCTTCAGATGGCTCTCGTTCCTTTGCAGGATAACATCGCATTAAATACAGAGTTTTACAATTTCGACCCTGAACTAAAAACCACCATCAACATATTTATAAATTTAAAACCCGATATATATGGTGTGGTATATGTTTTTGATGTGAAAACCGACCGAACCAACCATTTTTAAACTGATTGTTAGGGTCGTTGATCAAAATTTAATCTTGGGCCTCCAATTATCGATACCCAAAAATTAAAAGACTTAATATGTCTTTTCATCTCATCTCTTCTTTCAGTCTCTAGCATCTCATCCCACTCTCGATATCTCACCAGATTCTCTTCAAATTCTGTTCTTCTTCTTTGATTCAGTTCATCACCATTACAAATATTTGTCTAGAACTATAATCGGTTAAACCCACAATTTTAACCCGAACCCAATCCAAATCGGGACGATTTAAAACCGAATCAAAGATAGGCCGGGCAAACGGTTTTAAAGATGAAAACCGAGGGAGTAACGGTTTCGTCGATGATTTTAGCTAAAACGCGAGCCGACATACCCATGTAATGTCCTAATTTAGAGTTTGGATAAGTATTTTACTTTTGACATGTCATTTGGTCAATGCAGATTATATAATAAAGAAAAAGATAATGTTATCAATTGCAAGATTGCTACTGGGAGGGTAAAACAAAATATCTTTCTTATTTTGGAGTGGTATACCCCCAAGCAAAGCGTTGCCCCTATTAGCAGCCATGATCAATCACATTACAGCTTGTAGAGTTGTAGGCTTGTGGCTGTATAGTTATGAAGTGTTGATCGCGTTATCGCTCGTAGATGTATAGTTGTGGAGTGTTTAGTTAAACTGTCCACTGCGAAGTACTCCCTCCATCTCTAAAAGATAGGTTGTTTCCTTATATGGGTAGAAGCTTGTTTCCATATGTGGAAAGTCAAATGTTATGATTTTACTAGTATGTCCATAAAGGGGATCAGTTTTCTCTCTCCCTTTTCTATCTTAATATTAAAGGGGGCCACTTCTCTCTCCCATCTCTTTTATAACAAATGAGTGGAGACCAAGGATAGATTAGGAAAAAACATGAAAAAGTGACTACAATGATTAGTTTTCTTAATTTTTGTGAAAACCAAAAAGCATATCTTTTAGAGACGGAGAGAGTACTATTGTAAACAGTTGTTGTTCAATTATTTTCTTGACTTATATGGAATAAATGGTCAAAATGACAATATTCTTAAATACTTGGCTACAAAATGCTAGCATATTTCTCTTTTTGAAAGGCAGCAACTCAAAACATTTGAGAGCGAGTGGAAAATTGAATTTTCATCATTTGAGTTGAGTGACTAAAGCTGTTGAGAAACACCTGGAGTCAGTTACCAAATTGTTATAACATTCTTTCTCAGACATCATTGATGACCTTAAAAATCAAATCGACCACGATTCTCCTCATATAATTATCAAGATTTTTTTCCTTCTCGGATAAATTCATAGTATGCGAAATTTTGAAGGCCGACATTACTGCCAAAGACTTCTTGCTTGACTAGTCCGTGCGTGTTGAGTCATATCATACCTTGCTTATCTCAATCCTCAAACCCCACAAAACTATTTCTAAGGGGCTTGACTTTTACCTCGACTGATCAGCTTTAGCATCAGTAGTATCACTTTTGCAAACACAAAATTGGTCAAAAAGATCAAAAACAAGAATTCCTGGGTGAAATAGATTTCTAGGTTTAGATACTGTTTATATAGCCAAATATCAGAAAAATATTGTTTAAATAACCAATTTGGATATTTCACCCAGAAAAAATAAAAAAATAAAATGTGTTCTACCAAAATTAACCCTCAACCTATTAACCAACGTTTTTAAACTCACCCAAAAACAACTTCTACTCTTTTTTTCTCTTCGTCGTTTCTTCTTCTTCTTCTTCATAACTATTTTTGGTTTTCAGATTTGGGATCAATTTTAAGAGCTCGATCATCAATCATGGTGTTTATACTTTTTTTGAATCGAAGTCAAGCAAGATTTTTTAAGAGCTCAATCATCAATCATATCACCAAAATCAAGAAGTTTGAATTTTCAATTTCAACAAGCTTTGTCGATACGATTTCGATTTCATTCATCCAATTTTAATTCGATTTTGGTTTAATTGTTGTAAAGTCGTTCGTTTGTGTTGATTTTGGGTTCAATTTTCATATTTTTGTTAATTTTTGGGTTCAGTTGGTGATTATCCAGGGTTTTACTAATAACCAATTTTTGGGTTTAGTTGGTGCTTCTAAACCTGATTATTTGTTTCTATGCAGTCGATTGATTGTTCATCGAGAATAAGATGCACTACAGGAAAAATATACATCTACAACTGGGGTTTTACAACTCTTTGCTAAATATCGTAGAAAGTCATATGTTTTACAACTGTTTTCGAAGTAAGAGTTGTCGTATATCATCACTACCAACACTTAGGACCAAGGGGTTTCGATAAGAAAAAAACGACAACTCTTTAAGAAAAGAGTTGTGACGACATTTAGCTATAACAACTCTGTTTTATAAGTGTAGTGACTTAGCCTATGACAACTCTCACAAGTGTTGTGGAAGAACACAAAAATATGATAATGAAAAATATGTTAGAGGGGAGATTCGAATATGAACCCACTGCATGGAAGTGTAGCTCGTCAACCATCCTTTAAGTTCACAAGTTATGTTTTTTTTTTGTTTTTTTTAAATAGAAACCTACAACAACACTTATAAGTGTTGTTGAAGTAAAAATATATAATGTTGGAAAAAATGAGGTTATAGGGGAGATTCGAACATGAATCTACTGCATGGACGTCTAACTCATCAACCATCCTTACCGCTCACAAGTTTTGGCTTTTTTTTTTTTTTTTTGTATTAAAATGTATAACAACACTTATAAGTGTTGTTGAAGTAAAAATATAGAACATTAGAAGAAATGAGGATGGGGGATTTGATCCTCAACCTCCTCAGAGGAAGTCTACACCACTAACCATACCTACACTATTACATGTTCTCATCAAGTTTGTGGTTCTTTAATACACTAACTATATGACAACCCTTCATAAGAGTTGTAAAACAAAATGTAATGCTCAAAAATAATACTCGGGTGGACTCGAGCCGCAAACAAGACGAAGCCTTCTCTCGTAAACAATCACATACACGCCTTCTCTCTCGTAAATAATTACATACATTTTTCACTATCTCGCAATATTTACTTTACTCACTCTGGATAAGGGTAGTCCTGGTAATTTTCACACTCTCCATAATATTTATTACCTTTATTTCTAGTAAGGGTAATATGGTGATTTTAACAATTTATAATATTTAGTTTACTTATTTTCCGATAAGCATGGTCTCGGTCATTTTCATAGTCTTCATAATATTTATTGCATTAATTTCCAAGAAGGGTAATATGGTCATTTTCACAAGCGATATTTACTTTAATTTTTTCGATAAGGGTATTCGTGTCACTTTCACAACTGCATAATATTTATGGCACAAATTTCCATGAAGGGTAATATGATCATTTTCATTATCCGTATTATTTACTTTACTTATTTCCGTATAAGGATAGTTTAGTAATTTTCACAATCTCCGTAATATTTATTACCTTTAATTCTATTAAGGGTAATATGGTCATTTAACTCTGGTAATCTTCGAACCGGGATGTTCAATTTCGATATATTTCTTATCCAATTTCATTATATTTCTTACCCGTAAATTGATGGATTAATAGTTCTTACCAAGTTTCGAGTTAGAGTAGTCAAATAAAGTAGTGTTTCGATCTCGGAGCACTGTGATGCATAAAAATATGCATAAATAAGGTTTGTTTAAGGTTTCGTAGAATATCTCGAAGAAATATTTTTGTAAATGGATGGATTGGCTCGTTCTTACCAAGTTTCCTCGACTTAAAGTAGTCAACTCGCCAAAGTTTCGATCTGGAGCCCTAAGATGCATACAATATACGAAATAAGGTTTGTTTAAGGTTTCGTAGAATATTTCAAAGAATATTACCTCGTAAATGGATGGTTTCTTCGTTTCTTACCAAGTTTCACTTGTATAGTCAACTCGCTGCCGGCTTCGATTTAAGAGCCTGGTATGCATACATTTATGCGTAAATAGGGTTTCTTTAAGGTTTCGAGAATATCTAGAAGAAATCTTACCTCGTAAATGGATGGATTCGAAGTGCTCTTACCCAATTTCCAATTAGAGTAGTCAACTCGCTGGTCGTTTCGATCTCGATCCTAAGATGCATACAATATGCGTAAATAAGGTTTTTTAAGGTTTCGTAGAATATCTCAAGGAATCTTACCTATAAATGGATGAATTGTCGATTTCTTACCAAGTTCACTTAGAGTAGTCAACTCACGCTGGGTTTCGATCTCGGATCCGGTACACATATAATATGCGTAAATAGGGTATTTTTAAGGTTTCGAGAATATCTCAAGAAATCTTACTTGTAAATGGATGGTTTCTTCGTTCTTACAAAGTTTCGACTTAGAGTAGTCAACTCGCTGCCAGTTTCGATCTGAGTCCCGGTACGCATACAATATGCGTAAATAGGTATTTTTATGGTTTCGTAGAATATCTTAGAAGAAATCTTACCAGAAATGGATGGATTCGATGTTCTTACCGAATTTCTCGAATTACAGTAGTCAACTTGCGGCAGGTTTTCGATCTTGATCCCGGTACGCATACAATATGCGTAAATAGGGTATTTTAAGGTTTCGTAGAATATCTCAAGAAATCTTACCTTTAAAATGGATGGATTCGCCGTTTCTTACCGAATTTACTCCAATTAGAGTAGTCAACTTCGGCCGTGTTTTGATCTCGGATCCTAAAGACGCATACAATATGCAAATAGGTTGTTTTAAAGGTTTCAGTAGAATGTCTCAAGGAATCTTACCTATAAATGGATGGTTTATTCGTTTACCAAGTTTCACTTATAGTAGTCAACTCGCGGCCATGTTTCGATCTCGGATCCCGTACGCATACAATATCGTAAATAGGGTTTTTTTAAGGTTTCGTTGAATATCTCGAAAATCTTACCTATAAATGGATGGATTCATCATTCTTACCAAGTTTCGACTTAGAGTAGTCAACTCCAGGCCGTGCTTTCGATCTCGGAGCGTGGTTTGCATACAATATGCGTAAAATAGGGTTTATTTAAGGTTTCGTAAAATATTCCAAGGAATCTTTTTGTAAATGGATGGATTCATCGTTACTACCAAGTTTCGACTTAGAGTAGTCAACTCAAGGTCGTTTCGATTTCTGAGCCTGGTTTGCATACAATATGTAGAAATAAGGTTTGTTTACTCGAGAAGGTCCGAAACTCTTGTTTGCATACCTAGTATGTGAACACGTAGTTAAGTTCTAGAATCGGTATTGTATGAATCTCATACTCATAAACTAAAACATTTAAGATCTAAGGAATGCAAAGTTTGCAAACAAAGGGCTTAATGCAAAGTTCAAAACACAACTAGATTCATTTGATTATCTTTCATGATTGACTGATCATCATATTTGATTAAATGTTAGATAAATATATGGTTAAGTTAAAACTGCTCATATGGCTAACTCTTGTTAACTATATGGTTGGTTCGATCTCTGAGCCACTTTTTTTTTCAAGTCGTTAGAAAAGGGTTTGTTTAAGGTTTTAGAGAATATTTTGATATATCCTCGCTAAGGTTGAAGTCGAATGAGCTTCTTGGTTTATAGTTTGTATGACGTGTATACCACATTCAAGTTCGATCGACACCGAGTTTCATATTTATTGATTTAGATGATGTATCATGTTAAGTTTTAAGTCCGAACCCTCCTCGAGCTTCTGTTCATAGTTTGTATGCCGTTATACCACATTTGAAGTTCGAATCGACAATCGAGATTCATATTTATTGAGTTAGATGATGTATCATGTTAAGTTTTTAAGTCCGAACCCTCCCGGAGCTTCTCGGTTCATAGTTTGTATCTTCAGTTATACCACATTTGAAGTTCGAATCGACAATGAGCCTATATTTATCGATTTCGATGATGTATCATGCTACGTTTCAAGTCAGGACCCTCCCGGATCTTCGTGTCTTCATAGTTTGTATGTATTTATATCACATTTGAAGTTTGAATCCATCCGGAATTTTGTGGTCCATCTCTAGTAATCTTATAACCCGAGTCTACCTGGGGATGAACTAAAGCTACTTCATGACATGTATGACTAGTCAAAATTACTTCATGACCTATGTGACTTGTCGAAATTCAAACCTAAGCACAAAAAAAAAAAAGTACAAAAGCACAAAGAGAAAGCACAAAGAAACACACCAATTATCGAATTCATTTTTATTTTCCCGATTCATTCTTATACATTTTTTTGGATTTTTTATATCGTAATATCGATAACAATGCCATAAATTTATTAATATTTTTTTTGGAATTTTTTTTTCGTGTCGAAGGTTGATAATATAACCGAATAATGAGTTCAGATAACACAAAGAGAAACACATGTTTCTCAACCAGATGAGCATCCCAAGTACAATGTCAACCGTCAAGATCTTCCTTTAATCCGTATGAGTGGATCAAATGAAATCTTGTTCGTACATTCTTTTACACGTAACCTCCTCAACACTAAGAACTCCAATTCTATCAATTTTTCTTTCTTCCTCTCCGTCCTGTTTTCTTCCTCCCCGCGCCTCCGACTCTCCCTCTTTTTTTTTTCTTCTTCTCGCGATTTAATGCGTATTGTTGATATTTACTGATCCGCATCATACTCCATCTCTAATCAACATCATAGAACCCTAATTTCATCTTCAATCGAATCTCGAGACCGCATTCAAACCCTAGCTCGCCTCATCTCCAATACAAGTTTAGAACTTCAATTGAGACTTAACCCATGATTCGTCATCAAACCACAACTCTAATTTCATCTCTTAAAACTTGAGCATCAATCGGTTCAGAAATCCTAATTCCAATATATAAAGAGATCGACTCCCTTCCTTTCCACAAATCAATAATCGTCAATCACCACCACCAACCGTTATCCCTAACTTTTCTAATCTCTCGACCTCACAACCCCTCGAGTTCTCACGAAATCGCCCGAGGGGTAAGAACAAAAGAAGAAGAAGATGAGAGAAGAAGAAAGAAGATTAGGGTTTTTGTTCTTCTCCAATTTAAGAATTAAGGTTTTGAGAATTGAAGATGGTGATGAACGTTGGGTTGTTGATGATTGTAGAAGCCAACAGATGATATTTTTGGTGTTGATTGTTCCAACTAGAAAAATTGAGAAGATGGATTAGTCTTAAGGTATTGGGCTAGTATTTGAGGTAATAGTCCTAATCTATGATGTTTGTTAAGTTATGCAGTTATGTTAAGATCAATATTAATATCTCGTGTTTGAATCTGTATGATTTGGTGAAGCTGTTGATTTAATGATTTTGGTATTGAGTAGGATTTGTAATGTTGGTGCACGGTGGTTGTGGTTATGAATGTTAGTATGTAATGGAAATGAAGTTTGCCCGTTGAACGGAAGTGCAGGTGGTGGCTTTGTAAGATGAATGTAATTGTGTGTATTAGTGATGATATTGAGTGAGTTTTATCAGAGATGTGATGTTGAGATTCACAAACGTGGGGAGATTGACAAGGTTTGTTTGCGGACTCACTACAAACAAAATCGCCTCTCGTATTTTGCCCCGGATGTTGTTATTCGTGTTCTCTAATTGGCTCTAATGTGCGGTTGCGGGATGATGGGATTGATGAGAGGGAGAACTATGAGTACATAATTGTTGGTGGGATTATTCTTCACAAGTTAAGTGGAGAACTTATAGATACAAGTATAGGATCTCAAGGAGCTAAATGGATATTTGTACATCCAAGAAACTTTATGCATGAGAGGTAATAAATTTTAAGATGAGCATGTACACTACAATCTATGTTGCCGCACCATTCTGCTACTTTGGATGTTGTTGAGTTGCTCACACTGTTAAGCCATCAGGTGCGTAAAAGAAAGGGTGTTTTCATCATTCCAGCTTTTCTTGCTAGGGAACTACTTCAAGAAATTGGAAGGCTTGTTGTCCAGAATGGAAAGCTCAAGGTGAATTATTGGCGTTATAATCAATCCTAAGTAACTCTGTCTACTTTACTAAACCGAACTTAGTTCAGCGAAATGTAATATTTTTTTCATCCTGCTTTGGGCTCTAATTCTTTATCCTATTGCGGACAATTTCGCATATAGTGACATTATCGCCCAATGGAAGAAAACCTTGACAGCCTTTAAAGATTTTCTCGGTGAAAATGGGGTCAACCTTGATGAAGTTCAGGTATTATGCATTGTGTTTTTGGTGTTCCAACTCACTACTTAATCCTGTAGTCAAGGGACAATAGTTGGGGAAATGTTGAACACTTAATGCTTTTGGTTTATGTATCTTCCGAGTGAATGAGCCTTATCTTCAATTTTTGGTATTGAGATCCTCTCTTCCACCGATGACTACAGAGAGCAATGGGAGACACCTAATCACCATGTGAGTGCATCATTAGAAGCCTTTGCAATTAAAACCGAAGCCTCTGATCTTCGATGATTTTCTTTCATCTTGAAATTCGACTGGTAAGGTTCAATCCAGCTCCTTCATGTAATGCAATTCGATAATCCACTTGTTGGTTGTTTTGTAGCCTTTCTAGATTACATAAGTTTGCTTCTTTTGTTTCCCATATTTGTTTTGGACTTAAGAGTTGTGATGTAGTTATTTGTTAGGCTTAAAAAGTCTAAGTTTTGGGAATTATGTGGTGACAATTATTTAGTAAGGGTTGGCTTTGGATATTAACTTGTATTTGAATAATCGCTTGGATGCAAATTACTTGGAATGTTGTTGTAATGGCATCGACACCGCAATTATGTAATGTTCTTATATCCATAGTGCTTCCACTTTTAGTTAGTTTTTTTCTCTTCGTTTATATTATTGGTAAAAAGAAAAGAAGATATTTTTTGAAAATATAATTTCTTTGTTTGTTGGTTTGGTGCCAATTTCAGTAACAGGAGATTCCGGGTCAGTTTGAGGATGACTTCGCTTGAGCTTTCATGAAAGAGTCTATGGTGCTCGTAATAGTC